>JAUZST010002240.1:0-18234 GCA_034779995.1 Parotocinclus haroldoi | reverse complement strand
ATCCCACCTCTGCCAAGTTGCCACAGTTGGGTCCTTGAGCAAGACCCTTAACCCACAATTGCTTGGATTGTAAGACTGTATCAGTTGTAAGTCTTAAGCTCTGGATAAGGGCGTCTGCTAAATGCTGGAAATGTAAATGTTTGGGATTGGTACGGAGTTCGTGTGACATGCCCTGCTACAACACTCTTTGGAGAAGACATTCCACAATATTCCAAGGCACAACTGTGAGGTCGGTCTCCGATGATGTGCAATTATTCCTGTTGCCATTCCAAATGACAGAGCTCTGTGTAAGCCGGCCATATTCTCCATCAGAGTTGGCAAGCCATTTTTCTTTATGATTATTTTGTTTCCACAGAGGAACGGTGAAGAAATTAAGTCTGTGGCAACACTTTGTGTGTCTGCTCACCATGTGGGGTGTTGGTGCTGCAGGGGGTGGATGGGCAATATCTGATAAATATTTTGTGGCTCGCAGGAGTAGGTTGGCCTACATTCACTTTCTCTAAAGGGTGCCAATTACTACAAGAAACATGAGAGATGTGTTCTGAAAACATGGGCACGGATAGAGTGTGCCGAGCTGAAAAAATAACCTCAGTATGCTTTTATCTCCCTAGCCTTATTAATTATGCATGACCCAGTGGTCTACAGCCAGAAGCTCATGAATGAGTTCATTTGGTCCTCGCACACACACACACACACACACACACACACACACACACACACACACACACACACACACAGTTATTTTATCCACTTTCAGTTGAGCAGGGCTTTAATAACTATAATAAGTGTTCACTAAATGGACATTATGTTCATAGTGCAGCATATGATGACTACCAGACTGTTGCACTCAACATAAATGACACTCAAAAAAGGATTGTTACTTTTTTTTTTACAACTTAAAAATATTTACTCAAATAAAAGTTCAAAGCTGGTGGTTGGGTTAGGCACAGCAGTGCTGGTGGAGTTTTAAATCACTGTCTACTCACTGGCCACTTTATTAGAGACATCCACCTACGTGCTCCAGCTCGTAGATATAAAGTCAAAGACTAGCCATCTTCATCAGTGCTCACAGGAGGGTGCTTAGTGGATGCTGGTGGCTGAGCATTTTTGAATAGTGGACCACGTTCAGTCCAGCAGCGACACACACAGACAGCATTGTAACACACACTAACACACAGGCACTGTCCAGGTTAAGGCCAGGTCCCGGATCTTGTTAAGGCAGGTATTGAATTCAGTGGGGATTTGTAAAGGAAACAGGCTTTTGTCTGTAAGAACATCTGTTTATTAATACCTGTGAAATTATTCTACAGACGACAATCCACATACGTTGTAATAAAACACATTGTGATAGAAATGTTCACTTTAATTTTAGATATTGTACATTATGAATGTCAGATTGATTGTGTTTTTTTGTTTGTTAAGTGCTTTAAACAGTCGGTATGGTTGCAGTTATCAGCCTAGTGTTGTAAGCAGGCCTTGTCCTAAAGGAAACGTAAACAACCTAAAAAAACAGATCGAATTTGAGCAAGAAATCTGAGTTGAGCTCTTAATCCAATGTAAGCATGGCCTTTTGTTTTTTTTATTTCTGCACAAAAAACGGTTGCGTGTCTGCACTTCAAAAAAAGTTCCTCTTTGCTAACTTTGCACATTCTGTGTCTCCTCCCCTTTGCTTGATCTGTGTGCATGTGTGTGTATTTGTGTGTGTGTTCCCTCCTCTCTTTTTTTTCCTCTCTCTCGCACTCCCTCTCTCTCCCTGGCTCGATGTAATTGAAGAGGCATGTGCTCCACACCCCTCTCACGGGCCTCTTTCATTGGCTGCAGGGGAAACATCCGAGGCCGAGCCCCTACCAGGTGGCGTCTTTTTTGGAAGCCCGTGGTCTGACCTCCCTCTCCAGGCTCCTTCTGGCACCTGCTTTTCCTTTTTCCTTTCCGTGCTCACTCCCTACTCTCCCTTTGCTGTCTGTCATTAATTCATTCTCTCTTTCTGAAGTTTGGCTTCTTGCTTTCTCCTTCACATTTCTATCATGTCTCCTTTCATCCCATCCCTCTCCTTCATCTCGCTCAGTCCTCCTCCTTCTTGCTCTGTCATTACACAGATCTACAGTTGCCTTAGTTGTTGAGGAAACAGAAGGAGAGTGGATGATACAGTGCCTATAGATAATCACCATACCATGACTGAATTCTGCCTTTTTTTTAAGTTTTAATTACACATTAAAAAAGCAACGGTTCTGAAAAGGAGATCAGTTCCCTGAGTTAATATTTCATATAACCACCTTTTACTTTAACTACAGCCTTTTTGGTTTATTTGAATATGTCTCTGCCAGCTTTGAACACATGGGTTTGGAACTATTGGACCCTTCTTATTTGGATTATTCCTTGAGTTTGGTTTAGTGGTGAACAACAGTGAGCTGCTCTCTTGAAATCCATCCACAGATTTTTTTTATCATTTCTATGCAAGATACCATTAATAGTTAATGATAAAATGATTGTTAATAATAAAATGATTGTTTTAGCAATGGTATAATGACCATATAGAACTATAGAACTATTTCTCAGTCTCAGTTTTTAAAATTCCAGTCCTTAAGCCACTGCATTGTTGTTTAGCTGTTTATTTTGATCTGTATTGAAGATGAACCACCTGGCCATCCTTATCTGGCTATAGGGCCTGCATGTTTTCAACAAAATTGTGGGTAAACTTGTCAGCATCCAGTTTCCCTTCGGTTCTAGCTGGTTGTTCGGTCCTTGCTGAGGAAAACCACTCGCACAATATGCTGTTGCCATGTTTATGCTTCACAGTTTCTATGGTGCATTCTTGTTGGTATACTGTGTGCTTAGATTTCAGCCCAAAATGTTTAGTCTGGGTCTCAACTGATCTGTCATCTGAAAAAAAAAATCTGTCATCTGAGGTGCAAATGAGTTTTTTTTTAAAAAGAGGATTATTTCTTGCCACACTGTGGCCAACTTTGCGTAAAGTTGCTGAGATTGCTGTCACACGCACAGAGTGACCATTTCAGCCACTAAGGCTTGAAAGCTCTTCCTAGTTGCTACTGTCCTCTTGTTAGGTCCCAAGATCAATGTTCTATTGGCTTTGTCATTCAGTGACCCCCAATTCCGAAATTAGGCCATACACTTTTCAATTTGAACTCTAACTTGTGTTTTTCCAATATTATTCCAAAGGACTATTCTCATTCATGGGCAATTATACTGGCCACAAAACATAGACGATACTTCAAAATGAAATCTCCCATAATGAAATATAACCTAAGTTTTCTGAGCAGTATATTTGCATTGCCATGCAACACTAGTAGTGAAATCCTTTTTTTTTGGGTTGTACCCCACAAGGTTTATATTGGTTACTCTGATCTGAAGGGGCTAGTCACTTATCCAAACCATACATTTTAAATTCTCCTTTTTGATGTTTTTATTTGTTTTTGAATGTTGGGGCTTATAATGGGTAAGGAAGACTGAAAACATCTAGAGTGTAATTGTTTCTTGCAATGTGTCAAAAGATATGGATTGTGATAGAGTATTATGATGTTCTGAGTATAACACATGGCCACACTGACTGAAATATAACCCAGTACCATTCATGAACTATTCCATCATTTTAAGGGCCTCATCGATTATTCATTGGATTGAAACTTTCTGGAAATTGCATGAAATTAAAAGAATCATCCATTTCTGTCGTGGCAGCTGCTACAGAAGCTTAATTTCAATTTTAATTATGCACATTCATGTTCGAGCCAGGGTGTGCATCCACAAGATAAAATTTGTGGAATCAATCGATTGCTATAATACGGTTTCTTATTCCTGCAGGAATGCACAATGAATGTGTAATCAATAGAGACTCAGAAACACCATCTGTCTGGGTGGCTGCTTTGGATTCCTCTTCCAAATTAAATTAGTTTCAGTGACACATTATTGTCATTATCTAAATGATTCAGCATGCACAGACACCAGCCTGGAGAAATAACTGCATGGTGGCGAGTACGTGTGCCAAAGAGTGCAGTCTTATGAAGTATCAGGTACTTTGGCAAAGTTACAGAACTGTTGTGGGAGTAAAAAGGGCTCTGCAGAGCACAGGATGTGGATGTATTTATTTGTAGGAGTGGATGTTTTACATGAGCTTAGAGAGCACTCTAGTCAGCGGCAGGAGATAATGCTCTCTCATAAAACCCTGAAAGAATAACAGTCTTAATGAGCAGATGACTTATACCGCTTGGTCTAAACTATGTGGACACCCAGAGATCACATTTATGAGCATTATTTGTATACCATTATCATTTATATTAAGGTGGCTTCTTTTTTCCACCTATTTTGGAAAAGACTTTTGGAACATGTATATGAGGATGTCTTTCTGTTTAGCCACGAGCTTTGGTGAGGTTGGGCACTGATATCCTGTTTCCAGTCATCCCATAGATTGATTTGGTTAACGTCTCTTAATGCTTCTCATACCAAACAATTTTTCATGTTAGAAGTAAGTGGCCTTTTTAAAACCATCGGACTGCTATTTCCCTTCCATATATATATATATATATATATATATATATATATATATATATGCAGTTACATATGCAGTACATTAGTTCTTTATCTACTTTTTACTGTGTGTAGTAGTTGGATCAATCACAACAGTGCTGCTGGAGCTTTTAAACACAACTTTGTCACTGCGAGACTGAAAATAGTCTACCAGCCAAAAATGAACGATTAGAGGATGCCTAACACAAACTGTACAACTGTTGAACAACAGCTTCCCAATTCCCATTCCCATGTTTTCCTCTCAAACACATTCTCACATTGTAAGTACAACTGGAACTAGGTTGCACTGCCACATAAAATACAGTTTCTTGCGAAAGGAAGACCTGAGCGATTCGGTTTCTTCAGGGTAGGTCTAACTAGTAAATAAAATCAATATTTGGTGGTCAGTGTTCATATGAATCAAAACCAGCGTATGGGGAACTCTGCAGTATCTGAGTTATTTAGTCAATAACTGCTCTATACCATATAGCATTGCTATGTATGGTATATAATATGATGTTTGGACAATATCCAGATGATATAATCAGCAGTTTCGTAGAAGGTATTGTGGACTTGATCGATCCTGTGTTTCCCATTTCTGGATGTATTATGTATGGGTCTATGTACATGAAGTATGTGCTTTAAGTTAGTATTCAGAACTTACTGTGGTTTCTCACAAATTCCTTATTGGTATTTATACACATTGCATTGATAAGCCAGCATGCAGATTTTCAGAATGTATTGTTTCATTTAGTTTTTTTTATTTGTTTATCCAACTGAAATTGCTATTGTTTTGAAAATGTTATATCTATACATGCATAAACTGTTCTCCGCCAGTTTGCTAATGAAATCAAACGCGAGATTATTTGTGTGCCTCTTATATTTAATTTACTATATCTCCTTTTTGATTTTCTTTATCAACATCTTAAACACACAGGAAAGACCGCCGGCCTATAAAGGTTCAGGTACTAGGACAAGTCTTAAATGTAGTCAACATGTGCATTAATTAACCATAAACACTAATTAACAGCAGATAAAGAGCCGCTTCACAAGTTTTTATGTTGTCCGTTTTTTCCGTTTTTATGGTGAAAAAACACCACATACGGCACATGAGCTGTCATAGACCTGCACGAACAAAGCTGATAGTGACTGACATACAACTTTAATGTCAATATAACTAATCCCTGCATCAAGTGATATAGATTTTTGTCGACACACATTTGTGTCAGCCCAGGCCCTTTTGCTAAGATATGTCTACTCGACATCAATGCTTGCAGAATAGTTACTTATGACAGTTGACAACTTTTTGCGCTAAGTGTTGACATGAGATTGGCACTTGTCATTGAGGGCTTGTGTAAATTCCATTTGTGACATTTATTCAATAAAGTATAACTGAATTATTTCCAGTTCATAAAACCAAATCGTGCTGCTGTAGATTGTGCGTTTTGAAGGCCCTCCCAGCTCGGTGGCCAGGTGGTCCAGATGGTTGGTATCCCAACACTGTGGTATACTGGGAGTCCAAGCAGTGCCTTCCAGGTGGGGCGGGCAACATACAGTGGGATCAGTACCTTTACATTTACAGCATTTAGCAGACACCCTTATCCAGAGCGACTTACAATTAATACAATTTTACAATCCAAGCAATTAAGGGGTTAAGGGCCTTGCTCAGGGAGCTAAAAGCTGGGCCGAGGAATGATTTGAACCCTGGACCTTCTGGTCCATAGTCTAGCGCCTTAACCGCTAGGCTACCACAGTCACTACCTTTTTCCATCTACAAAGAATGGAGAGGTCTGTAATTTTAATTGTACTCTTCAACTGTGGGAGATAAAAAAACAACAATTTTAAGAGTCTTAAAAAACAACAATTAGCAATTTTATTGCATGAAATAAATATTTGATCACCTTCCAATCAGCAAGAATTTTGGCTTTCACAGACCTGTTAGGTTTTCTGCCCTCATTGTCTGTATTAATTGCACCTGTTTGAACTCGTACCTGTATAAAAGACACCCGTCCACACACTTAATCGATCACACTCAAACCTTTCCACATGCCCAAGTCCAAAGAGCTGTCTAAGGACACCAGGGGCAAAACTGTAGACCTGCACAAGGCTTGGGTGGGCTACAGAACAATAGGCAAGCATCTGGGCACACAGCCCTAGTTAATCAAGCCTGGAATGACCATGGCAAAGAAAATCATCCTGCATGTGATGAGAAAGGCACCTCAGCAGGACCAAGACTCAGTAAAGACCAACCATCTTGGACAGCCTATATGAGATATATAAGCATAAAACCAATTTGCCTAAATGGTGAGTTTACAACAATTGCTTAAATACACAGATGCTAAATATACAAATTAAAATAGAGAAATAGTTAAAGAAAATATAATAGCTGCAGTAAAAATCATCACCTGGAGTGTTGACACAAGGGAAACTTGTATAGTCCCCATTCTGATGATTGACTGATTGCTGGCTCCTATCTGTTAGTATTTTTACAATCCTCTGCTGCCACATGATTGGTTAATTATATGAGTGTGTACAGGTGTTCCTAATAAATTACACAGTGATTGCATTTATTTAGCATTAGTAACAGTTTAGCTCAACAGCTCAAGAATTTTGACCAGAAAAAAAAGGTTCATTTGCAAAATATATGTTAAATGTTCTGGAACTAGATTTGTCCTTTGTCTCCACATCACACATGTAGTGTCTGTAGTGCACTGCAGTATACAAAGGCTGTGGGCGGTCTGCAGAGACAGGAATGCCCCCTAGTGGCCGAAGCGTCCTGCACATCATTCAGAGAGTCATTATTCGGATTGGAGCAATACTGGCCTTAGTGTGGTGTATTAAAATGCTTGTTTGGATGCACAGAAAGGGGAAAGTAGAGTGTGTAAGCGACACTGCTATACGTTGCTTGTATATTTGTGATTCCAGTACGCTCAGTAGTGTGGCCCCTCGTTAATGGCTTTGTGCAGAAGTGCTGATCCTTCTGGCAGTTCCTTGTCACCCTTACAATAGCAGTACAGCCTTGTTAAAAACGCACGCCCCCCAGTCATACACGCGCATATAAACACACACACACACACACACACACACACACACACACACACACACACACACACACACACGCTCGCGTGCTGAAATGAAAGCCAGAGAAATTGCTTTCTGTCTACTTAATAGGAAACAGATAACATCTGTAGGGCTTCTGTGTTTCTTCTAGAGCACGAGGCCAGCGCACTTAGAGTTTGAACTGTAACTACAGAGCTGCTGCTGTGCTGTAATCTCAAAAAATGTCTATTAATATCAACTGTGTATGTTGTGTAGCTTGTACACTCTGCATTTTATATCACAACTGATTATATCCTACCTGTGAGAGCCATGCATCATTCCTTACATGCGGTTTGCGGGTTTGAAGGCAAATTTAATGGGCTGTCATTGTTTACAAATGACACCAAAGATAATAGAATATGATGGTAGCCTCTCTGCATTCAGTTTAGAGGAATATCTGGGGTTGTTATTAAATTCTAGCACGTTCTCGAGAGGAATACGCAAGCGCGGTTCAACCTACGCTACCCATGCATCTGTAATGTATAAATAATAACCATGAACAAGGCTTTTGACAGTTTGGCCAGTACTTAGAAAAGAACAGAAAACCGACTTGAATCGTAGGCTGAATTCCAGTAAAGAAAACTGTTTTAAAATCCTAACCGTGTAACTCAAATCCAAATCTATAACTACAGTATTATAATGCTATCCCACAAACATGGTCACCACCAATATCAGCACATATAATTATCAGAAAAACTGCTTCCATAGGTTACAGTGGTTATAACAAGTATTTAGTGTGACCTCCCTGAGCAACAGCAGCATCTGGAAGCTTCATCGGAATGGAAGGGTAAAAAAGAAAGATTTTTACAGAAGCAGTACAGGGTGAAAAGGCTAGGCTATGCTATTGCTCACGAACATAGAAATGGAGATCAGTGGAAAGTATTATGGTGTAAAAAAAATCTAATTTGGACATTTTTTTGTCAACAATTTTTATACAGCCAGTGTACCATTGCTAAAACAACAAACCTAATGGCTGTGGTGGTGGCCTAGTGATTAAAGTACTGAACTATGGACCAGAAGGTCCAGGGTTCAAATCCCACCTCTGCAAAGCTGCCACAGTTGGGTCCCTGAGCACCTTAACCCACAATTGCTTGGATTGTAAGACTGTATTAATTGTAATTTGCTCTGTATAATGTCTGCTAATTGATGTAAAATATTGATCAGAAGGTTAAGAATCTCAGCACTATACAGTCGCCACTGTTGGGCCCTGGAGCAAGGCCCTTAACCCTTACTTGATTGAAAACTAAGCTCTCAGATTGTACGCGTTCTGTATGAATATCTGCAAAAGTGACTAAATGTAAATATAATGTGGTCGCTAAAATATCATTGATAAGTCAACAGTGCTAACCTGATTTAATTAGATTTAAGCACTGGATTGTACAGCTGTGGATCCGAGGTTCCATCACAACTAGTCACAAAACCCAGATGCCAAGAAAGTCTCGAATAACCTCAGGCATAGACAAGTATGACTACATTTAGTCCAAAGCCCAGCCCTTAAAACTTTTCACTATTGGCATGATGGATCTTTTGCTTATCACCATGAACTGATGTGTGGTAATAACCAAAATATCATGAATGCATCCAAAAATAAATATAGCAAGTAATGATGCAGCGTTTAGTCACTCTAGTAACATGTCATGACACTTATGCAGCAATAGGTAACATATGTTACAGATCATTTGTTTCATTGTAATTCCACAAACACGCAGTGCTTATCGTGTTTTAAGTGTGGTCAATGCAAATTCTTGATTTTACTTTTCGTTTGTGTTCTTTTTTGGACTGTTTTGCTCCTTGGTTATTTAATTAAATGTTTAAAGGTTTTATGGAGAGACTGAACCACCATCATCCGGTTACTAACCATGCAAGTGTAGAAATGCATAGCCTTAAAAGGGTCTTTTGTTATTTCATGCAAGATTTGTTTTCTGACATTATAAGCACCATGTTACTGAAGTTAGGAGAGCGTGCAAGTGTTAGCGTGGTTAAATTCAGCAGGCACTCCTGTAATGACATTGATCTCAGTCAGGTAGGAGTCAAGGGCTCCTGAAGTGAGGGCGCTCACAAAGTGAGTTACTGCCTTTGAGCAATTGCTAACATGATGGACTGTGGCATCCATATTAATTTATGCCCAAGAAAAAAAAAAGTTTTTAATACAAATCTTTTCCTTGACCACTTCAAGCACAAAGGCATGTGAACACGTAATGTTATTCACTGGTGCTACTCAGACATATGAGGAAGCTACAACAAAGGAGACAGAATAGATTCTGGCAAGAACATCCTCAGCTCCTTGCTCATTCATGAGCCATGGCTTCTCGGGGTCCGCTGAGAGATCGACAGGATGTGGAGCAATTAAAGGCTCTCTGTGTTGCCGGAATGCCAATGCACTGCACATATGTAATCCCTTCTGCTATCCTTGTGCCGCCTTCATCACGACTCCCAGGTGTTTATGCTATTAATTGCCTTCACTCTTTGTTACGATCACACAAAATCTGGCCTTTTCAGTCTTCTTTCAGTTTCAATACCAAAAGAATAACAGTAAGTCATACATTTCCATAATGCCAGTTACGGAACAGTGGTTTTGCCATTCATTTTCCTTTGCACACAATTGGATTTGAGTCCCAACTGTTGGGATCAAGTTTTCACGTGTATGCTAATCGACTCTGGACTTTGTTTCATTACTTTTTCAATTCACAACTGTCGAACCAAATAAGCCTGAGGCTCCTCCGCATGAGACTTTGCCAAGGTGCTACAAAGGCACCGATTTGGTGATTAGCATGACAGCCGTTTCTGTCTTCAGCAGATGCCACAGTGCGTGTCTTAGTCAGATAAGCAAATATCCCCTAATTATGAAATATGAACGTGAAGAAGTGGAGGTATTTATAGCATCGAATGGTACGCATCAGTCCTAATTAGCGTTGCCACTAACTAGCACCAGTGAAGGCTCTTAAACAGGAATTGCACGCTTGAAAGTAGAAGGACTGCGCTGCTCCTGGGTTACTCCTGGGACCGTTCACTATTTTGCGCACACTGATATGATCTTAATGGACCCATTATCTATGTAAATGTCTCAGAACAAACTGCGCCTTTCACTCAGCCATGTGAATGTCAGGATTGCATGCTAGCTCGAACGTTGCTAATTACTGAGTGTTGCAAGATTCTGTAGGAAACTTAAAATGTTAATACATCCCTGGTGTAGCCTTAGTGATTAGCCAGTACTGGAGGGACTGAAATGTTCTTTCGATTTTGAATTTTTGTGGTCGTGTATCTGAAGGTGTGCTAATGTTGTGTTCAAGATATCCAGATATCTATCAATATCAATATCAATATATTAATATCTGCCTAGCTTAGTATTTTTTTCTCCTTTCTAACATACCACTTCATGGTAACCTATTCCCAGTCACTCCATATTACTCCAATCGAACACCTTTCGGAATGTGTTGGAATGGGAGCTGCACAGCATAAAACACACGAAAATCATGGGTTGTGAGATGTAATCTCACAATTCCTGTAAATGAGAAACAGTTTAAGTTTTCCAACATCTTTTCAAATTTTTACCATAATGCAATGGAAGCTTACCTATTATTAGTATAGGGTTCCTACTAAACTGTTATTAATAAAATTATTAATGTTATGAGTGTACTCTGATGGTGTAATGATGGATGGATTAAACGGATTAAGTCGCAGCCGACTCTCAGTCACTTGATGGATCATCGTTCTTTACACATTTCTGTCTTTCATCGATGTGATCTGTAAAGTATTTCGGCAAGATAGTGGAGTAGTTTGCCATTGTTTTCTCCACCCCTCCCCATTTATCCGGGCTTGTGCAGCTGTTTCCAGTTACGCGGCTGAGGTGTTTTGCATACACCTCACAAAGACAATTTAGAGACAACTATTAACCAAACACAGTCTTTAGACTGTGGGAGGAAACTGGAGTACCAAAGCTTCTCCACCCTAGGATTGAACCCAGGACCTTCTTGCTGTGAGGCAGCGGTGCTACCCAGCGAGCCACCGTGCTGCCCGATGGTGTAATAGTAATGGGGAAATAAACATCCACTGGGTGTCTGAGGACATCCACTGAGTATTTTGTCTTTTGCTACAGTGACACACACAAACACAAAAGGATGCATCAAGTTGCATCGATAATCTAATAATAATTGAACAGTAGCCTTCTGAATCGTAATTGAATGGAATCAAAAGGTGGCCAGTGATATCCCACTACAATCTTTGACGTTGACCAGCTTCCCGTAAATGTCAAACATTAAATGGTCAAATATTTACATTTGTGTTAACATTTCATTGACTATAATGTGTTAGAACATGTTTATCTCCTCTCTGGGGTGAATGGAGTTGTGGGCGGACCTCGGTTGTCCTGGACGCAGAGATTCCGTATTATCATTGGAGGATCAATCGAAAGGATGAATAGCATTTTGATTGACAGCTATTTTGAGCTATACACCATCACTTAATCATGGGGAGATCAGTCCCATTGCAGATTTTGCAAGTGAAGTCGAAAGACAAACTGCAAATCATTTCTTAGTATTTGCTTGGCGAGATTTACTCGACCATTTCCATCGTTCATTTGTTACACTGTAAATAAAACACACTTATAGCGTTTC
Organism: Parotocinclus haroldoi; assembly: GCA_034779995.1. Taxonomy (NCBI): domain Eukaryota; kingdom Metazoa; phylum Chordata; class Actinopteri; order Siluriformes; family Loricariidae; genus Parotocinclus; species Parotocinclus haroldoi. The sequence continues at coordinate 6,004 of JAUZST010002240.1, read as the reverse complement.
CTTGTTAAACATAATTTCAACATTTTCTTGCTCGAGCTTAATATAGTTTCGTTAGTTTGTCGTTGGACAGTGCAATGCCTACACCGTACAAACTGCTGTCGCTAGTGGCAACAATTGGAGCTACATCTGCAGGCATTTTACGCATAAATAAACGGACAAATTTTGTGATGTAAGCTGACAGGGGGCTTATACACTTGGAAAGACCAGCAGCCGGCACCGAGGCATACAAAAACGTGCTTCGGATAGCAATATAAAGTTTTCTGACTACATAACACACTTTCTATAACCCATATTCTGTATCTATCAATCACTTTTATTAGCATAATATTTAATATTAATATTTGTGAATTTCTTTTTTCGGATCCTCAAGTAAGTATTGGCTCCCAATCATTTACGCTAGAAAGAATGTTTCTCATAAGTATTTTTATGTTCCTTTTCCACTCCTGGTTGTTGGAAGTGTGACGGTTCAGAGCAGCCTCTATGTTTTCCTGAATGTTTTATTGTGTATCAATAATGGCAGTGTGAGCGTGACAGCCCCTTCTCTGGGGAGGACTGCCATAGTGAGTTAGAGGCAGGCAGCTAATCAGAGAATATGGAGTGTCAGTGGTGGAATAACGCATATCTTCTTCCTCCTCTTGCTTCTTTCTGTCTCTTGTGAATAATGAGATGACCATGGAGGATTGTCTGTAGTTAATCCCTTCCCCCTCTCTGTGATGACAGGCTGCGGGATGGGGGACGCTTCAGAGCAGTGTAGCGTGCCGGATCAGTCCCCAGCTGTGGTGCTCAGACTCACCGAGGCAGTGGAGAAACTGGGTGAGCTCCTCCACTCATTAATCCTTTAAGACTACGTTTAAAAAAAAAAAAGATACATTTGTGGTGACACATTTGTCATTAAAGGGTTGCACAGTAAGCCAAAAGACACATAGGGCTAATCCGTCATATATGACCAGCCTAATTGCCTATACAGTCAATACACACATTCAATGTTTTTTATACTTTGTGATAGCGGTTCAACTTTGATTTTTGTGCCAGTATCGACTTTGCTATTGGCCTCCATTTGAACCTGTTGGAGTGAAAATATCCAATCGCTTGTATATCAGCAGCTTGTCCTTCCTCTTCTGTCTTTTGCATATAATTAGGCTGGGAAAGTGAGCTACTCTATAAGGCCCCTCCTGCTTCTACTGGACCGCCCGAACTACGACAGGCTCTGGATGCGGGTGAGTACATTCAAGCACATTGAGGAAATGAGATGTTCGGTCATACGTGCACAATATGGACAATAGACTGTAGTGTAATATTAATATGTCTTGAAATATGGTACAATATACACTTGGGCTGCCAGTTTATTACCTACATATATCTAGAATAGTGGTGTGCCTCCCCATGCCTCCTGGACAGTTTGAATTTGTCTTGGAATGTATTTTACAAGATGCAAGATGCTTTGTACTAGAATGTCACCCTATTCAGAACCATCACACTACACACACACACCAGGCTTTGTGCCTAATGTTGATTTTTTTTTTCCATCAGCGTATCGTTTGTTCAGCCAGGCAAATCCTTCCACTCTTTAAGGCTCCACGAGTAATGCAGCACCAAATGTTGGTGATACTCCCCCAATTCTTCTCTGAATAAAATGCTGGCATTTTAGACTGGTGCTTTCTGAGGTAAAATTCTGCATACTGTTACCTGTTTGCTGAAGGGTTTCTGTCTTATCATATGTACTAAGCAGGTCATTTGTATAGACAATACAAATGTTTTATTTTGGATTATAAATCAACTGTTGACAGCCTATTGCAAGTTACAGAATATACTTGAAAATATATACTCAAGTATTTGAGTATTTTTTAGAATTTGTACAAATTAGATTCGTAGACTTCACTTTAAATTATTGTTTGGACTCAACATACAGATCAATGGCTCAGAAATACAACTAAAACAGTTTTACAGTCCAAGCAATTGTGGTTTAAAGCAGCTCGGAAGAGGTGGGGTTTGAACACTGAGCCTTTTGGTCCCAAGTCCAGTATCTTATCCACTAGGCCACCACTGTTCAGTCTGCCATCATGAATCCATGAACAATATAATCTACCAAACAAAATACTAAGTAGCTAAACACTAAACTTATGGGCTTACCTGAAGTTCATACTTCGCACCTTAAAATGGTCTCTATATTTTATTGTTGTCAATACTTAATTATTGCTGAATTACTCGATGTCAAATTAGCATGCCTCTAGGCCGTGACATTTATTTATGATTTGACTTTATTCATGAAATAAATGTTTATATCATATTTGATCTTGTTTTACATAAACCTGTATGCAGTGCTGTTACTCCCATGCCCAAGTAGCCTCAATTCCTGTCGGTCACACCTGAACAGGTCCTGCACTGGTGGCCAGTGATCAATCACCAAAAGTCTTCCAAATGCCAATATCAACTCTATCTGAAGCCATAAAAGTTGGTTTGCATGAATAATAATGGTTGTAATGTACCATTTGTCTGTAGATGGGTGGAGTAAACAAGAAATTGGTACAAACCCTCAGCATTAGCCTACAGTATTTGCACCAATCTGCTTTCCATTTGTAGGATCAGATTCAGGCAGTGATTCTTTAAAAGACCCAAGGCAACTCTTCCTGGTGTGTGAAGGCTCAGAGGACTGAATATACTCTCTAAGTGATGAGTTAGAGAGCTCATTTACATATTTCAGTCTGAAGGAATGGAGCATTATGATAGTTAATGGATTTATATAAATCACATGAGTCATGTAGGTAAGCTGCATATTTTAGGCTTTTAAGGAGTATGTTTTGATTAATTTTAACATCTTTAGCCTGTGCCATACCATGTACACAGTTTGTCGGCAGAGCTCTAAAAGTTGCACAGAAAGTTAGAGCTGAAGTTCTTGCTGGCACCACAAGGGAGAGCTCTGACTCTCTACGTTTTTGTGCTGCCTCCAAAAAAGAAGTGGAACTCGGGTAGAAGTTGAAGGTGAATTCGTGCTTATAAATAAATACTGTACCTCATGCTTTACTTAGATATCCATAAAGGATACAGTGGCTGCACTCTTTTATTCTGGACAGCCTCTGATGGCTGCTTGCTTGATTTACTATGCACACACACACACACACACCCCTTGTTTCTCAGTCAATGCACATGTAAGTCCACTGTAAAGAGTTAAATTGACAGACAGGTTAGAAAGTATAGATACACTTGTTGCTTATACTGTACTTTATGTACTTGGGTATTTGAGCCAAAGGCCTTGTTTATACAGCACTTAAATATTATTACCATCTATGAAACTGCTTCTGCTTCATTCCCAAAGCCCAAATGAGTATTTATACATGAGCGTAAACGATACATCAATAAATACCAAGAAAAATTAGTCATATTCAGGCTTAAGATATGCATTCGCATTAACTCACCTGCAGATTATGAAACAGTCTTGTGTGAAGTTCAGCCTCTGAGTTCTGCAGGTATGTGAAGAGAAATGCTCTCATGCTTGCATTTCTTTTAGTAGTCTTTGGCCTTCCCTTCAAAGCACTTACCTTTATCTCTAAATCTGATCACATTTAAAGGGAGAAATACACAATAACATGCTAGTCCATGTATATGCAAATAACACCAGGAAACATGAAATATGATAATACTGTGCTGTCAAAAGTCCACCATTAGATTAGATATGCCATTGTTCTAGCAATGGTGTTATGAAAATATCTTATGATTTCTCTGTGACTATTGGAGTACAACCAGAAAAGACAGGACAGTTGTAGTTGATAGTTCTGAAGTTGATATTTATACAGTCTGAAGTAGCTTGATAAGGAATTATCCTTTTGAAAGTGTAGCAGCAAACAAACCACTCTTTAGGAAAGGGAACCGGGGTGGAAAGGTCTGTGGGAAAGAGTATTATGACAAATACAAGATTGACATTTTGGGGCCAGTTGTCAACAGTATGGTATATAAGGTCATTATAGCATTGCAAGAAACTAACAATCAACAACAACAAATCTAATGGTGACCTGAGAGCTTTGCCCAGTACTGTATATATCTCAAAAGATTCATATAGATTCTAGAACAAAAAACCTAATCAGCATAACAATTGGAGTGTAAACTCTGGAATAAAAAACCTAAATGGATGCATACATACTCGATTAGGTTTAAGTCAGGTAAGTCTTGAGAAAAGTTCATGACAGGCAGCACGACATGATCATTTCTTTCATTTTCAATTAGTTGTTGCAAAATTTAAAGTTATAAATTTAAAATTTAACATTTAAAGTTGTGTTTTTAGTCATCCTGTTGCAGTATGAATTCACACAGATCTCAACATGCATTCCACCAGTGGTCTCAGCCTTTTGATCTCAGACGAAAAAGTTCAGATACTCACTCGTATTCTCTATGTTATTATAGTTATTATTTTATTTTTACTCTATTTTATTATACTCTTCATAATATTATTTTGTATTATGTTTATTTGAGTAGATATATTATTTTATACATATGTATATACTGCCCACAAAATGAAATATCCCCTAATGTTTGTGAGCCTCTCTTTTATTTTTTATATTTAGCTTCTGTTTTTTTAAAACTGTTTCTATAAACATTTTATCTTGTTAACTTCGTTTATTTCTAACTTTGTTTGGCTGCGGACGTTTTTTTTTTTTTTTTTTTTTCCTTTTTTTCTTATCTTTATTTATCTCTCTTCTCTGTATTTGTTTTATTTATTTAATGAGTAATTTTATTGCTAAAATTGAAATCGAAACCTGAAAGCTTGGTTGATGTTAAGGTAATTTCTTAGCTACACACAAAAGTACAGGATCTCTGGCTGTTGCCATTTTCTTCTCTATATACACACACTCCTAATGTCAGATGCGTGATGATTTGTTATATAAGATTTTAGTGATTTAGTGACACACAGACCGTTGTAGGAGTTGCTGCCAACAGTTAGTGGTTTTGCAGAAACCCTAATGCTGCTGCTACACTGAATCAGTTGCAAAAATGTTTAAAAAATTTGTACAGCCGATGTCATGGTTGCAACTTGACAAAAAAATTGTCCTTGACATGTCTAGACATGTTGTCTTTGTTTTTGATGCATTATACGTATAGATCACAGGATGGAGAGGGAAGTATCTTTGGCTATGCCTACACAAATAGAGCTGTTTTTCCCCTTCTAAACAAAGTCACTCCCATACTCTGACTGTATGAACATGTGAAGTGTTATAGAGTCTGGTTGTTACGCGCACACACACACACACGCACACGCACACACACACACACACATTACACATACAACTTAATATAAATTTCTGGTCCAAGTATGAGTTCATCTCAGTGATTGAAAACCGCCTGTGAAATCCGCACATGTGTATGTTTGTGTGCGTGTGCATCCACTCTCGCAGCTTGTTAGCGTGACTGAGAAGCGAGCACACAGTCACCTCGGGTGACTCGTAAATGCACACATGCACAAGCGACTTGGCTGATGTATGAGCACTGACATTAGTGTATGACAAGGCCTGATGTTGTATAGACATGTCATTTGTGTCAAATGTGGTTAAGCAGTTTATGGGAAATATTTGAGATTATTTTATATTCTTTTCAGTTTCACAGCAAATGATAATCACACCTTCAGCTGTTCTGCTTGACAGTTGGCGCACATATTGTCGTTACAGCGTGCAGTGGTTGTTGAAAGTGTGCACGGATTATTCTGAAATGTGCATTAGGACAGTAACTCCTATTTCTGTCATGAACATAAGTGGTATTTTTAAATGAAGTAGTGCAGTGTGTAGTTAAAAAGACTGGTCCCCCCCATCTCTGAGGGGAAAAGGAAGGCACTCATCTAGACTCTTCTCTGTTTTGGCTCCTAAGTGGTGGAATGACCTTCGCCGTTTGAAGACCCATTTATTATACTTCTACAGTTTCAGAGGTGTGTTCTTGTTTAGATTCCTTATTATTAAGAATGGATTATGTTTCTGATGTCTTAAAGCACTTTTGTAAGTCGCTCTGGATAAGGGCGTCTGCT
>JAUZST010002239.1:0-18234 GCA_034779995.1 Parotocinclus haroldoi | reverse complement strand
TATATATATAGTTAGAGTTAGAGAGTGCACAAGTACAATGTTATGTCACAGAGAGCCAAATCTCTTCAAATAAATGGATATAAATAATGTACAAATTCCATTTAAACATGCAGTCCATCATAGAGAGGTTTGGAGAAGATCAGGCTGAATTTTTTTTTTTATGCATTATCTATTAGGTTTGTAAATTTATGATCTTAAAATTGTATCCTGGCGCAGGCAGATGGAAGATTAACTGTAGCACAACGGATTGAAATATGTCGCTTTGAATAAATCACAGGGAAGCAATGTCATCATTTTGTTCCAAATCCTAAATGACTTTATTTTCTTTATAATTGGGATATAAATATTGGTGCTCAGAAGCATAAGTGTACCGTATTCCTAAGAGAAGGACATTTGAGATTCATTCAACATTGATGAATGCAAAAAAAGATGAATGTATGTAAAGCCCCCACTCCCACCCCTAGTCCTAAAATGAAGTAAATGTAACTCTCTAAATGTCATGGATTAAATAGCACATATAACTATTCAACTCAGCTTTAGATTAGTTTAGACCAACAGTTTTAGTAAACGTTCATTCTTTCCTGTCTCATCCTATGACCTCTCTTATTTAAGATTTAAGTTTACGTTCATATATTTGTCATAATCCTTTACCTTCTTGACAGCTGCTCTTGGACCGTCCTGTGCTCGTTACAGGGGAAACCTTAAACTGTTGTTGACAGTGCTGGTGTATTTCTTCACGATCAGGAATTCAAAAACCACCTCATACTTACACTATACTTGATTATTGGGTATGAAACCTTAGAGCTGCTTGACCAGAAATGGATTATAGTGAGTGGACTTTAGTGAGTAAGTCATTTTCAGGCCAGTACTGTGTTAAACAGGGGTGAAGCTTCCACACCCCCAGACTGAACTCATCCTGAATTACTGAGCATGTGTGGCAAATCACCCGAGCAAATTCCTCAGGCCGCAGTTTTAATGTCACGATGTGGGGGTTCACAAACGCACAAGTTCTCTCTCTCTCTCTCTCTCTCTCTCTCTCTCTCACACACACACACACACACACACACACAGACACACATGCAGTTATATACATGTGCACCAGTGTGGTTTGGAGCTGTGGAGTGAGGGTGTGTTTCTCAGTGAAGATACTGAAATGTCAGAGAGGGAAGTCCAGATGGTCTTAGACCACCACTGACATATATTTCCTTAAACTCAAAGTCAAAGTAAAATTGATTTCTATAGCGCTTTTTACAATAAAGCATTGTCTCAAAGCAGCTTTACAATCTTATATTATCTTTTTAAAAAAAAGCCTAGGGCGACAGTGGCAAAGAAAAAACTCCCTGAAAGTAGAAGGAAGAAACTTTGGGAGGACCAAGACTCAAAATGGGACCCAGAATGAGTGGCCTAGATGTTAATTAAGTAAATACTTAAAAGTATATTAAAGTAATAGTAAAATTAAGTGAATAATACAATTTAAATCAAACTAATATTTAAGTTAGTAATAAAATAAGTAACAAAATAGGTTTTAAAATCAGTCCTCGGTGGGAGGTCCTTGGAGACACATCATCTCTTAGTGACTAAGTGAAGGAGGGAGTTCCTGCACTCTGGTGGGACTGGGTTCTGTTGGTAAAGACCAATAGAGTGATGCTGCGGTGGAGGAACGTCTAAGTGTGTGGTGCTGTAACTGGTCACCTCGGAGAGAAAAGAGAAAATGTAGTTAGGGTTTTTAGATTTAAAGCTGCCACTTTGCACCAAATATAAATTTCAACCAAACCAAAAAGGAACACCCAATCAGGCGACATCAGGGTAAAACATCCCCCTAAACAAATTCTCTTTAGTGTAAGTTACAAATTGTTGCTAGAATGTGTTATAGTCATTTGTCTTATGTTGATAGATCAATTTCTTTTACAATGAGCATCTGTAATCCCTACTGACGGACCGGAAGCTTTAATGCAGAACTCGAAATTGTTTTACACACTTTGTAAAATAGGGATGCTCTCGTTTTATCACAAACATAATCCTAAAGCGTGTCTTTTAACTGTGGGTGGAAACCAGGGCACCCAGAATAAACCCACATGAACACTAGGAGCACCCAAACAGCTCTACCTGTGGGACCTTCTCACTGTGAGGTGAGTGCCACCTACCGAGCCACTGTGCCGCCCATGTAGCAATGCCCATTAGGCTGGGCATTAAACTGGGGATCTCTAATACACAGCGTTTTAAAATCTCCAGCAGCACTGCTGTGTCTATTCCAAATGATCCACCATCCGGTCCTACAAAGTATGTAGATAAACAGAAGGACTACAGTCTGTAACTGTAGAACTACAAAGTTCATAAGGTTACGCCTGATCAGTGTACGTTCCCATTAGTATTACAGAAAATAGGCCTGGGAACTATATAACCATTTATTTTTATATGTTTTTGTAACAGAAACACCAAAAAACACAAATACTGAGCTATTGTGAGATGAGCTACACCATTAAAAGAGAAAATGTCCTACAAGCCTGATTTTAATATACTTTTAAGTATTTATTTAATTAACATCTGGGCCACCCATGGAGGTCGGGTCCACTGTTGAGTCTTGGTCCTACCGAGGTTTCTTCCTACTACTTTAGAGAGTTTTTCCTTTCCACTATCACCCTAGGCTTGCTCAATTTGGGATTGGCCTTTTAAGATAATATAAGATTGTAAAGCTGCTTTGAGACAATGGTCCGTTGTAAAAAAAAACGCTATAGAAATAAATTTGAATTGAATTTAATTTAATTTTCCCTTCATACTCACAGCTAACGGTTGGAAAATCAAATGCAAAAGTGTAATTTTCTACCTTGGAGAAACATTTTGTCTCGTCTACACAGTTGTGGTGACTTGTTATATTATATTGTTATTATTACCAATTATTAATTTGAACAGGTGTGCTCAGACTTTGGCACAACCCTAAGCAGTGTTGAACACACGTTCATGTCTTTTGCTCCCAGTCTCCACTGGAATGAATTGTCAACTTCTTGAACAAAACAAAAATGAAGTGACACATCGACTGCACTGTGCATCGCACTGTGAAACTGGATTGTCAAGGTTCTAGACTACTGACCAGGTCCAGCACTAAGGTCCTAGCAGGACTAAGCTGGCACACAACGGACCATGAGCAGAGCCTTTAACTCAGAGTTGACTGGACTGTACCTTGGAAGATTGTATCAGTTGTAAGTGACTTTGGATAAAAATAACTTATGATGCATGATTAAATGTAATTATTTGTTTTTTTGACCAGAAACATTTTGATTGTTTTCATCTAAATGTTTTAATATATAATGTTAATTATGTTTATTACCCAAATGAGGATGAGTTTCATTTCTGGTTCTCGAGTCTGGTTCTGGGTTTTTTTTCCTTGCCACTGTCGCCATTTGGCTTGCTCGTTAGGGACAATAGAATCTTATTTGTGACAATGTTTATGTAACAATGTAAAGCTGCTTTTTGACAATGTCTATTCTAAAAAGCGCTACACTAATAAAATTGTATTGAATTGAAATTGAATTGTCAAGTCGTTAATAGAGGCGCCTCAAGGTCTCATTTCTTGTTCCCATTGCTAAACTTTATCTTGTTTAAAAGTCTTTTCGCCTATTTAAGACTTTTGACTCATCCTTAGTCTGTCATCCATATTCCCTTTCAGTAGGGTTTAGCGTATTTAATCATATTTATCAGTACTTTAAACATATATTCTGACTCAGCCATAAGGATTTGTTTAGCGAGATACTGATCTCCTTTCCCGTTGCTTTGGGTGGCCTTTTCTTGACGGAGTATCACCTTACCTTGCTTACTCATTCTGGCACACTTACAGCATTTCAAAGAAAATTCAAACCACGTGATTAATCGTTCTCTTGAGAAATACTCACTCGTAACAACTGGACACTGACCAAGCACAGACAAGGTACTTTAGCTTTGCTCTGACTACGAATCATGCTTGATTTAGACTGTTTCTGCAGATTAACACTGCAACACAACACTAGAACAGGGAGTCTTAGCCAGATTTCTCAGTACATGTCACTACTTGAGACCCTACAGTTTCAGGGAAGGTTTTAACCAGACGAATAGATGGAACCATTCTAGAATGCCAATGCCTTCATTCAGAACAGCTCCGGTGGCTCAGATGGGGACTGGAATCAAATGAGGGTTACAGCACGAAGGTTAGGTGATACCTTTATGGAACCTTACAATGCTTTCGTGACCAGGTTGTAACCACTGGAGTCATTCTGCCAAACTGGTGCCATTCTCAAAAGTGAAACTCCATTTCCTATCATGTTTAGTACTGTATCTAATAACATATTTAACTATTCGTAATGAGTATTTGCCAATCTCTGGCAACCTTATCATTTTAATTTGGCACGATTTCCCTTTGCACAATCTTTTTATTATTTATACGAGTCACAGGACTTGAGTTGTCAACACAGAATTGGCAAATAAATCAAATATAACCCCATGGCATCCATACTAATAGCATTAGAGCACTGAGCACATTCTGATTAAACTAATAGCATCTAAAATAATTGTGGTAACAGGACAGTACGTTCAGATTGACCTTCTAGTTTCAAATATCATCAAATATACAAGCAAAATAAGAAAGAACTTACTTTTGGTTTTCCTAAGGTCTTCAGAAGAGCCTTTAACTCAGAGTTGACTGGATTGTACCTTGGAAGAGTGTATCAGTTGTAAGTGACTTTGGATAAAAATAACTTGAACGAAAACATGGGACATGACTAAAATGTGTGTTTTAAACTAAATAATACTGCTCAAAAAATAATGGATATCATTATGGGAGATTTCATTTAGAAGAATCCCCTAATTTTGTAAACCCCTAAATTTTGTACTACGGACTAATTACGGAAAAAACAGTTAAGGCATAGATGGAGGTGGAGTGACACAACAATGTAAAATATTTATGTAGGATTTTAATCATTTCTCTGTGAAGTGGACGTTAAGAGATCAAGGTTTTAGTGTTCTAGGTTTTAGTACCTAGTACCGTGCTTTATACCTTAGCATTACCGTATCAAATTATATAACAATGATATTATAATTATAAGTTAATAAATGGAACAAATTACTGTATGTTCCTTCCATTTGCAACGACATCATCACTTATCAGCTTATTTGTACATATTTTTTATAATGAACTATAGAAATTATCTATAAATGTAACGTCATGGTGACGGCCACGGCCCAGTTCGGTGGCATGTCTGATTTCTTTCCATGCCCTGTGATTTCCAGGTTAGGTTTCAGACTCTCCCCAGTGACCCTAACCAGGGTAAGCAGGGGTAAAACAGGATACTTTTATTCACTGGGTTCCACGTTCTGCATGCAAGTAAATAACCCCATTAGAAAGTGGAAAGATGGACGATATAAGAAACCCAGACTTCATAAAAGACAAGTGTGAAACATCATTAGAAATGTTTACTTGGAAATCTTTTGTTTGAAAATCATAAACTTTCTCACACACACTTTCCTCCTTAATGGGCACCTGGACAATTTCACTGCAGCTGTTCCTTGGTGGCATGTATGGGCACGTTGGTGGTCGTGGTGGGGTGGTGACGTCTGACATGTTAAAAGGCTCTTGCGGTCAACGAAAAAAAAAAGCTGAATCAGCCTGATCCCCACAGCTAAGAAAATGTGTTTTGAGGTTGAACAGAAAGGCTGAAGTTTCTGACACTAAACAGGTCTGACCTCAAAAGGAAAACAAAAACTACTCAGTCAGAGGATGGAAGAATAAGGGTAACCCTCTGTGAATAAACACATTTTCAAGTAAACCCTCACTGAAAAGCTACGAAAACGGGCCGTGAGAATGTACGATACAAAGGCAGTTATTTCTAAAAGGTTTAATCAGAGATAAAGTTTTCCTCGTTTCCCTCTCATGTGGCAGTTCGGCTTCCATTCCTGCAGTTTGAACAACTGTTTAGTGGTCGACCAACAGAGAAAATCAACTTGACTGTAACACAAACTCAATCTGTAAATCAGGAAAAAAAAAACTCAGGAAAGGGTCTAATAAAATTAACGTTGTAGTTAAAACAAATGAATCAAAAATAAAAACCTCACACATTCGTTGGACCTATTATAAGAACAGCCTGACAAAAATAAATAAAGCCACCGATGCTTGTTTCTGTGTGTACGTCTATGCGGGTTATGGACGTTAGCAGGGTAATCAGTCCTGATTTTCTTGGCTGGTGTTTCAGTATCCCTGCAGGCCGTTATACACCTTCTGAGATGGAGTCTGCTTTAGCAGCTGCCTTATACCTACACACAGTACAGAGGCACGTTTACGTTACAATAAAACCAGCAGAAAAAGTGTACCCGTACACAATAGAGATTTGACACCGGTAGGATCCAGCAGTCGTTTACCGTCTTTCTGCTGGTCGTTCAGCTGCTCCTTGGGGAAGTCGACATCGAAAGTAACGATGAGCGACCCACGGATATTGTTATTGTCAAAGTTGGGAAGCCCTTCATCTTTCTTCCAGACTCGAGCCCCAGGCTTGGTAATTTTATCCCTTACAATATGAACCTGCAACACCAAGTTCAGATTTAGGTCACAGATTAAACATGAATAGAGAAACCAGGAAGAGGGAGTGATGGGACGCTTGCCTTGTGACCGTCCAAATGCGTGATGTACATTTCAAACCCAACCAGAGCCTCTACCAGTGTAATGGTGACATTTGTGTACAGGTCGTCTCCTCGGCGCTCAAACACAGGGTGTCTAAGAGACAAAAACACACAACATGAGGGGACATGGATCGCTACAGTCACACTGTTAAAACATGGCTCATTTGGGAGAGAACTGTATGAGCCACATAACGTCCATGCTCTGATAAGGCAGTCATCCTTAGAGACGCACCGATCGGCCGATCAGTCTCCTAATAGATCAGTCAACATGAAGACAGAAACAGATGAAATACACACTGCTTTCTCTAACATTAATTCACTATTCAGTTTTAAACCCAGTTCCAGCTTTAAACTGTGTTTGTTTATCAGAGAGCCGGGTGCCGACGCACTCTAAAGAGTCTCTTCCTGTACAGCCCTGTATCAGTAAGAGAGCCGTGATTTGGGTTACAGCCATGTCTTCTAGTGTACTAGTTCATTAAAGTGAGCAAGGGTGGTGTAAAGATTACTATTATTATATTATCTGTATGCTGTCTTTATTAAGTGTTGGACAGAAAAAAAAAAAGAAAATCGGAAACCAGAATCGGTATAGAGCAAGAAAACTGAAATCAGATTCCAAATTCCTTTGAATTTTTATCCTGTTTTCATTTTTGTTAGAATAGTATAGAAAATATTTATTGTCGCTGAGAAAACAATGTTATAAACAAAGTTAAAACAGTGAAATTTAGTTTCAGTTCTGTATATAAAATAGCTTTGACCTTGATGTGTGTCACATCAATCAGCATAAGTTCTGAACTCGCTCAGGAAAACAAGACCATGGATAAAACGCGACTAATCATAATATTATTGATACACAGGACACATTTTATCTTTATACATGTGGAATACGTCTAGACTGATGGCAGCCTTGCATGACTTCATTAACGAGTTCATGATTTACTAGGCAAGCACTTGCTCTTCACTTTAAATAAACAGAATCAAATCAGACGATGTAGATCAGGTTATACCCAGCAGATCACAGTCAGATTCTATCAGATTATCCTTCGCTTACACAGTTTAAACTGACTGTAATGTAAAGTGCTGCACTCAATACAAAATCCTGCTCATAACACGTTCGAGCGTTTCCTCTGGCTGAGGCGGGTCTGCTATTAAACCCTAATCTCTCTTATCTAGATCTATAGGGATTTTTATTTAAATCAAGTCCTTTAGTGGATGCCCTTAGCCAGAATGAATTACACAAAGTGTTGGACCCAACAGGGGCATCTTAGCATAGGATTTGAAGTCTGGATTTCTCAGTTAGAAAGATAACATAAGCCCAAAGATGAGGACTGGCCAATAGGAATGTCCCTCCAACTATTTTCCTATTTTCCAGGTTTGACTTTGGGTTTAAGCTATCTGGCTAAACTGAAAAATACCACCCCAGTACTGTAACTGCTCGTCTATGACAGTCCCTTATTGATTTAAGTGTTTTTTCATAAACGCCCACTCCCAGAAATGTAACCACCAGTGCCCCTGTAATATCATCCATCCCTTACAAACAAGAAAAAGTAACGAAAAAACTAAATCTTCGCTGTCTCTCAAACTAGTTATTAATTAATTCATTCATTAATCTACACGGGGTCTCGGCCAGCCAGTGCCCACCCGGCAACTCTGGGCACAAGGGCAGGACCAAGCCTAGACGGGGCACCAATCCATCATAGGGCGGGCACACAGTCATACACTAAGGGCCACTTGAGAGACCAATTAACCAAGCACGCATGTCTTTGGACTGTGGGAGAAAACCGGAGAATCCAGAGTAAACCCACGCAGACACCAATTCGATTTAATTTATTGAACACTGACTACATGTAAGTAAGTAAAGTAGTCTTACTTTAAGACTTTGATACGGAAGCGAAGATCTCCAGGCTCTCCATCCACATGGGGTTCACCTGGATCAAAGGAAACACCTCTTCATGCTTCTGCTCTTAACACGACGACACCCGGAATTAAGGCCGATTTAAACGTGCGCAATACCTTCCCCAATAAAGGGGTACTCCATCTCATCTCGGACCCCCTGCTCGATCTCCACCTCCAGAGTCCTCTCTTCATTCACAAGCCTGCAAAACAGGACCAAGCCCAGTTGTAATTTGCATGCGCACCTCCACGTGACCATGACGAGGGTGCAGGTGTGACTTACTTAATGTTAGGGCATTCGTCACACACCACTTCTTGTGTCATCTGGAAGCGTCCGGGTCCGAGCTGCGTGGTTCTCATTTCCTGGCGGCAGTTACATTTCCTTTTGCCGGGAGCTTCTTTTGCCACAGGTTTGTTTCGGACCACCTACAAATGACACAGGAGGACAAATGCGATAAGAAATGACATGCAGAACAAAAGTTTCCTCCTGGAGATTCACACAGGGCTGCAGTTTAGCGTCATCCTGCTGTAGCACAACCAAAACCGGTCGAATCCTATAGTCAATAAAGTCCAACAGCCATTACAATTCCAGTTTGGTCAGTGCCGGAATTTACCGGTTGTACTTTAAAAGCAGTGTACGGATGGGATTGTGTATCCGTTTTGAAGTTATCATTTACTCTTTCTTTGAAGCACTAGCTCCTGCCACAACGAAATGCAATTTGACAGACATTTTGCAAATGTGTCTAAGAATTCGATTTCTGACCCACGACTGTCTGTTCGACTTCTTGTTTCGTTGCAGATTCCACACAGAAAGGACTCTCCACTCTGGGACTAAACCCAAGACCTTCTTGCTGTGAGGTGGCAGTGCTACCCAATAGGGGTGTGCCATATCAGATCGTTCGCGATAATACCGGTATCATTTTTAGACGATATAACACATCCAGATCGTGATATTCTGACGTCTTTATGTAATGATGTAATGGATTCACACGGAGTGTGGAGTACTTCCATTACATAAGCATGGCAACAGGTATGGCAGAAAGTGGATTGTGTGGAGGTGGTCCCAAAAAGGGGAGCGACTTTGGTAGTGTGGAGGCGGTTTTGGTACAAAATAACAGATTTACAACAAACTACAGTGATACGTAAACTATTCAATAGGTCTGTAACAACAAATCTAATCTGTTTCACCACCTCAAGCAGGAGCTCGTAGCCGAGCACGGGGAAAGTCAAAAATGCTGCCAGGTCAGGTATTTTGAAGTGTAAAATAGATTTTGTTGCAATTGTATTTTGTTGAAATATATCGCAAAATATATCGTTCTCGCAAAAGTACCCTAAAATATCACGATATTATTTTAAGGTCATACTGCCCACCCCTGTCACTGTAAGGTGTCAGGAATAGTTGGTTGTTGAC
Organism: Parotocinclus haroldoi; assembly: GCA_034779995.1. Lineage (NCBI taxonomy): Eukaryota > Metazoa > Chordata > Actinopteri > Siluriformes > Loricariidae > Parotocinclus > Parotocinclus haroldoi. The sequence continues at coordinate 8,294 of JAUZST010002239.1, read as the reverse complement.
CGTTATTTTCCTCCTTTACGAATTCTGCCACCACAACCCACAAAGCTGGCTCATAATAAGTAAAACAACAAAGACACAGTTTATTTAAAACAGGAGTTTCTAATGAGCAATTTTAGAATAATTAAGGGCAAACAAAACTAAACTTAGTGATGTGTTTACTGTATACAGACAGAGTACAGTGCACAGAATGGAAATAAATGAAAGGGTTTACACAATAAAACCTAATCTCAAGATCATCCACAAAGTTCTGAATCTTCTTTGGAGAGTTGGGAGTGCGCAATCAACACCAAAATCAGCCAAAATGCCAATCATTGACATGCACCAGGTGGAGGGTCACTCAATGACCGACCTAAACACTTTGGGTGCATTTTCCTGGGCACAAAAATGATTCTACAACTTAACAGAGACAAAACCACAGAAGATTCGACATACAATCGCAAAATCTTACCTCCACAAAATTTCCAGAATAAACCTCCTCCAGCGTGACCTCGAGATCCAGCACAATGTCGTTTCCTCTCGGTATGTTCCGATCTTGCTGCTGTCTGTTCCCACCAAACATAAACCCAAAGTCTCCAAAGAAACTGCAATGAGAAGAAAAATAAATAAAAAATATTGTGACTACTAATTTAGTTTATTTTTAACTCACGCCAGGCTACAGTATCCATCTAAACATTTCTAAAATAGCTTTAAAAGAAGCTGGTTATTGTTTATTATTTATTATTAGCTAGGGCTGTGCTCAAAAAATTGATACAGCGATATATTGTGATATTTTGCTTCGGAACTTGGTACATTATTATTATCGATTTGCATCTCAAAATAGAACTTTTCTTTAAGGAAAAAAAAACACATTTAAAATGGGTTATAAGCTACAATTAGAGAGGTCTTTGCAGTGTTTGGACTCAGATTTTACATCAAAACCTGTATTTCAACTGTTGTTATGTTTTCATTCATTATGTGCAATATCACAATATGCTCTGTATCACAATGCATGTTGATATAATCGTATCGTATCCTGAAGTCCTTTCCAGTATCCACCCCTAATATTATTACATGTACAGCCATCATCACAGCAAGTTACTTGTTCCATTTCTATCCATATCATCATCAAGTACAGCCAATGTTTCACATTTATAAATATACTGCTCATAAAAATTAGAGGGTAATGAAATATCCCCCAATTTATGTGAGCGGGGTATAATAAAAACCTAATAATTCGTGCAGTGTTCATAAATAAGACCTTTATATTGGTTTTGTTGTTGAATTCGTGAGGCACATGAGTCACAGCTGGATACTGTATTGCAATGTGCTTAAAGTCAAAGTCAGATTTCTTTCTATAGCGATTTTTATAATGGAGCATCGTCTCAAAGCAGCTTTACAATCTTATATTATCTTAAAAGTTATTAAGCAAGCCTAGTGAGACAGTGGAAAGGAAAAACTCCCCGGATATAAAAAGAAGAAACCTCGGGAAAACCAAGTCAAAAAAGGGACCCGACATCCTTGGGTGCCCTAGATGTTTACTGAAATAGTTAAGTTTGTATTAATAGCAGAATTAAGAAAATATTCATAATTAAAAGAAATTAGGTAAAAGATTTGAGTCCTCAGTGTGATAACTGAATGATGGAGGGAGTTAATGCACTCTGGTCTGGTCCGAGCATGGCTGTCTTGACCAGTGAGTAGGTGCCCAGTCAGGTATAACCTATGCAGCGTCTTACGATCAGAATTTGATTGAGCCTATTGTTCACTTGGTTCACAGGTTCCTTATTAATGATTTGATTTACATACATTTTTGTATTGCCACTGTGAACTAACGCTGCAATGTGCCGTAACTGCTGCTTTGTTACTAAGAATGAAAAATCCAACGACCCTGCGATGAACAACATCCCATTTTGCACCACGATACGTCTATATAACAAACCCTATCATATTCTAATGGGGGGCAACAGGGTCTCAGGTTCAGTCCCAGGGCGGAGCGGCCTGGGTTCTTGCTGTGTGGAGTCTGCATGTCCTTCTGGGTTTACTCTGGTTACTCCGGTTTCCTCCCACAGTCCAAAGACATGCGTGATCAATTCGAGGGCGTAATGGCCTGCCTGCCCGCCTAGCCAGCGGGGTGGCCTTAAATAATGCCTGTGGTGTGAGCAGCAACATCTACAAGGCATCTGACAGACTGGACAACTTGCAAAATAAATTGTAAATTAATATGATAAAATCAAATATGGATCGAGCCTATAGACGTCAAACTGTTCATTTCGGATTCGTTTTTCAGATGCTTCAGAACTTCCTGCATTTTGTACATCAGAGGAATTGTAACATAAAAAAATATGTGACACCGATCTCTATAGAAGTCACCTAGAATCCTTGTTTACAACTGTGACACTTACCTAGAGAAGATATCACCATGTGAGCTGTGGTGACCCTCTTTCAGACCCTCTTCTCCATATGCATCATACTGTTTCCTTTTTTCCTCATCTGACAGCACCTGAGCACAACATAAATCATCCTGTAAGTCCAGCATCACAGGGTATAATGTATATAGTGTCAGAGTGGGGAACAAAATACACTGCTCACCTCCTAATGAATATTTCATTAAACAAGATCAACAGAAAATCAAATGAAAAGCCAAAGAAAGTTATTTAATTATGCAAATGAGATGTAAACTCAATGATGTTGATTGAGTAGTAAATGATATATTTATGGAGGGTGAACAGAAGGATGTTAAACTGGACCACAGTGCCCTCACATTGACTGTTCAGTAGGGTGTATGGCCACCCAGGAGTGTGAAAACACACCGACAGTGATGGAGCATGGACAGGATCGGATTATCCAGCAGTTCTTGCGGCATCCTCTTCATAATCATTTTGAAATATCCTTATTTTTATGAGCAGTGTAGTAAAAACCTAAAAATTTTAAAAGCTTCCAGACCAGAGCCTGGGCAAAAAAACAGAGCTGTGTTAACAGTCTTGTTATAAAGTGGTTTCATACATGATAAAGGAGAGAAACCGATGATAATAGAACTGTGATACCCTTCCCAGTCTCTAAAAGGGACAAGATGTGTGTCAGTACACCATTTACATTTTACGAATTTAGCAGACGCCCTCATCCAGATTGACTCATACAGTCTAATAATTCAAACAACGGTGGATTAAGGGCCTCGCTCAAGGACCCAACCGTGGCAGCTTGAACCGTGGACTATCAGGTCCAGAGTCCAGTACCTTAACCGCTAGGCTACCACGGTCCCATTTACATTACAGGGAAAGACAATAAGGATGCTGATAGGGTAGGGACAGAGGGTGTTATGAAAGTGAGTGAGAAATGAACAAACATTGATGGTTAAGACCTAATAATGAAACATGATACATCATAACAGTCTGATCCTGATGTACCGTTTGGTTTCCTAAACCACCCACAGCGTTTAATTCATGGTTACAGACTTGGTTAGAGAATTTGCTTTAATGTCTCTTCCATTCCAATACTTAATCTGCTCCACATTAAATATTTGTACCCAGAGGGGAAAATGTCTCATTAAAGCAAATCGTTGAGGACTTTATTGGACCTATTACTGATCCAGGTCGTAGTTTGGACTACACCGGTAGATGGCGGCTGGACCAATCAAACGCGGCCACACGTTTCTCTGGACCAATCAGATTTGTTCCTGGTTTCTACCAGCAACGAGTGTGCCTGTCAGACACATGCCCAGGCCTGAGGTTAAATCAATGGATAAACTGAACGATTTAATTCTGGTTTTGCGGATTAATAATACGATGGACGCTTATGGAGGAGATGTGCAGGAGCGCTACTGTTAAAAAACGTTCAAACTGGACACATTTTTCTAGGTAAAACTGAAAAAAAAAAAAAAAAAAAATCAAACCTCATAAGCTGCTCCAAGATCTGCAAACTTGTCCTGGGCTTTGGGATCGTCTGGGTTTCGGTCTGGGTGAAGCTGCAGTGCCAACTTTCTGTAGGCTTTCTTTATGTCCCTGATAGATGCAGATTTACTAACTCCAAGGATCTTATAGAAATCCCTCCTGTACAGCGATCAAACACACGTAGGATAACCGAGTCAGTAGTTTGAAAGCGATTATGAAAAACACTTGAATGAAGATTTTGAACTGAAATAAGAACCGTCCGTTCATTCATTCACGTGCTATCGACTTCAATCCAAACCAAAAGAAAAAACCCTAACATGTCAGACACACATTTCTGAGCATTTAAATTATTGTCTGTAATTAAATCCTAATTATATTCGCAGATTGAAGCTTATTAGTTGTTATTACAGGGCTCTTCTAACGTTCCTATAAAACAGACCAATCACAGAAGAACATGTGGACCAGCTGCCGGATACCAGGGAATAAACCAAACAGCCTAAAACCTCACGAGCGACACTTACCCCGCGAGCACCGCCGCCACCAAGAACACGAGCAAACAACAGACAGTCGAGAGTTTCATCCCTCCCGCGGCCATAAGGCTTTCTTTAGTCTACAAATCCAATAAAACCCCCCCGGCTTTCTATGTTGTCTATCACAGAGCTCTTCCTGTTGGCTCTAAAGCCACGCCCCCAGTCTTCATAAAAGTCCTCAGTGAGCAAATGAATCGATTCATTAACTTCCGGATTCGTTTGTTTTCAGAACCTGAATGCATGAGATAGGGTTTATTTTATTTATATTTTACCCGTGTACATCAGAAATGCCACAGTAATAATCCCTGTTACTTATTTATTTCTTGTTTGTTAATATCACTTTATTGTATTTATTACTATTGTTGCTGTTGTTGTTGTTTTTAATGTTACTGTGGTTGTTTCTGTTTCTAAATATGTAAATGTTTTGGCAACACAGTCATGCTAGTAATGCCAATTTTGATTTTATTTGATTAGTTTAGATTTGTGCTCAGATGCGATCCATGACGCTTTTTTGTACCGAGGCACGCAAAAAATTTTGAGGGGCACCCATATAGCCCTCTGCTCGCCAGTTGAAGCTAGTTATATACATTCACCCTAACATTTTATTAGGGCACGAGCTTCAGTTCAGTTCAGGTCTAATGAAACCCCTGCTTGGGCTATTTATGACTTTGCATTACACAAGACACTGTTCAATTCAATTCAGTTTTATTTGTATAGCGTTTTTCACAATAGACATTGTCACAAAGCAGCTTTACATTGATGTATGAACAATTGTCACAAATTGGATCCTATTGTCCCTAATGAGCAAGCCAAATGGTGACAGTGGAAAGGAAAAAAGTCCCTGAGATTAAGAGGAAGAAACTTTGAGAGGAACCATCCTCTTTCGGGTAATAATCATTATTAACATTATATATAACACATTTAAATGAAAACATGTAATAATTATTTGCATGGACAGTCAGTCACATCAACACCAGTCCAGTTTAGAGCAAACAATTTAGCTTGTGACTTATCCATAAGGAAACCAGAGCGCTGGGAGTAAAACCCACAAGGTGCAGATCTGTTTATTATTTATTCTTTAAAAAACCCTGTGTGATTAGTAAGGTCAAGACTTAAAAATAAGCAATGGCTAACGTGCTGGACTGTGGAGCAGACGGCCCAGGGCTTGACCCTAAAGCAAAGGCACGAAACCAAAAATGAAAAGGAGACGAATCTTTTTGAAGGAATCATTCACACTAAATATCTAGTAGTTAGTCGGCGAATCATCTTGTGCCGTATGTCAATAGACCATGCAACGAATATAAAGTGCACTACTTAGAGTGTACTAGAGCGCCACATCGTCCTCTAAGCATTCCGCCTGCGTAGTGTATATGGAACAATTTGATATTCAGCCATTCAATGTTCATATAATCGCAGAAACGTTTTACAAAAACCTCGAAATCTGAAAAGCGATCTTTATTTTGGTATATGTATATACAGTATAACAGCTTTTTAAAAATAATACAAATTAATTTGGATGCTCACTGAACTTTTATTTTCTCAGCACTTCGGACGGATAGGAAGCACCATTAATATGAACAGTGTTGCCAGTATAGAGTCATCATGTCATCTCTTGACAGAGTGAAAGTGTTAGTGCTGGGAGATTCTGGTAAGTCACAGAAAAATCAAATCAAATATAAGAAATTATCTGTGCGTTGAGATTTTATGACGCTTTGTGACATCGTTATATTTCTACCGAACTCCTGACTTGCTCCTAATGCTAGCCTTGCAGCTTGACAAGCCCAGTGTTTGGACATGGTCTAATGTGCTTCAGATCAACTGGTTTAACTGGTTAAACTGGTTGACCATTATACTTACAAAACCGTCTTTTACTGGTATTCATCATTGTCTGCCTATAGTAAATGATCACAGTTTTTTAAAACACTTTCTTTGTTAGATGTGTCTTTATTTCCATATTTTGCCTTCCATTATTCACGTAACGAAAAAAACCCATCAGTTCTGAAAATGATAATTATAAATTATAACATAATTAGAAACTAGAATAGCAAGGCTAGAAAAGTGACCAGCTTCCTGATTTTAATTCTTTTTACTCTACATAAAGCAAATCCCATTTTGGACACATGACACAATGCCAGTATATAGTTTTATTGTGATTTGTTATCTGTTTAATCCTCATCCTTTTTCCTTATTGACCTCTGGTGAACTCTTGACTTTGAGGAGTTGGGAAATCCTCTTTAGTTCACTTACTGTGCCATAACCAAGTACTGGGAAATCCTTCGTGGACCGTTGGCTGTTCCGTGGACGTCAGGGTAATGTTTATAACCCAGAAATATTGAAACTGTACAGATCGTTCAGTCTGAGTCAGTGCTGTCTGCTTCTCTGATAGGTCCATGATTATAAAGAGGGCACCCCAGAGGAGAAGACCTATTACATTGAACTGTGGGACGTCGGAGGCTCCGTGGGAAGTGCCAGCAGTGTTAAAAGCACCAGATCCGTTTTCTACAATTCAGTTAATGGTACCACATCCGTATGGTCTTTAGGTGACCAAGGTAGAAAGTTAATGAAGTAACTCGTTGGCTCTGTATGCTTCGTGTTATGGCCCTGTGACTAATGAGTGGGGCTGAAAATTTCGAAGAGGTGCCTACATAGGTTAGTCCACGTAGTCTGAACAGTAACATCAATATTCTCATCGTTTTATCTTCTGTTTCATCAGTCTGTAGTTTTGTGCCGCAGGAAATTCGAACCGCCTGATTACCTTAGAAGTTTACGACCCTGTCAAGAGTCAGAACAGTCCAAAACGGATGTCGCATACAGCACTGTGCAAAAGTCTTAGGCCACGATTAGATTCGTTGTTTTAGCAATAGTCTAATGACCATATATGACATCATCAACAACTGGACCCACACATTACAAACTGGGGATTCCGTCACTCCCTAATCCTCATATCCTCGGTTCTTCATTTCAGGGTTTCATTTCATTTCACTTCATTGTGTTTTAGCTTTGGTATATCATATCTTTTTACCCTGATACCCTTCCAAAAACACATTAAAACCTATAGAAGCTGTTTTTTTATTTGTTTTATTTGATTTTTGTTATTTAAAACTGCATCCGAAGTTCCTCTATTGTCTGCTTGTTTTCTAACATAGAGCATGATTTGTATTTTTAATAGAAATATTTGTATATGGCCATTATATAAATACTAATTATAATTACTAAAACAATCAAATCTAATCTTAGGTGACCTAAGACTTTTGCACAATACTGTATATGCAATTCTGAGACCACAGATGAAATGCTTTTGTTAAGTCAAATTAAATACAGTGTTTATAATTACATAACAATTTGAGTGAAAGGACAAACTAATAGAACTTTCTTTAGAACAGTGTACACTTAAGCTCTATGGACTCCAGATGTTTGTGTAAAATATGATGAGCCATATTCCCCAGCGTTTAGGTCCGGTGACTGTGGTGCGATGTTGGCACTCTCTGATCTGTTTCACTGTGTAGGTAGTTGTTGCAGAGCTTACAGCATTAACCTGTAATAGAGTTAGGAGATGGGAGTCATGCTGTGGACCTGGTGATGTTAGATTATGCACATATTCCAAAACATCACTGCTTACTAGTTTGGTTCACCACTTATTTAATTAGTGGGTTTTTTTTCTTCTTTTAGGCATTATTTTAGTCCATGATCTGACCAACAAAAAATCCTCACAGAATCTCTATCGCTGGTCCATGGAGGCTCTAAACAAAGACTCGTCCCCTACAGGGGTCATCGTCTCTAATGGGTGAGTGAGACTGAGCTTTTAAAAAATGGAAGAACTGTGAGTATTATTTTTATTATTAATAAATATATTATATTATTCTGTTCTCTTTATTTATTTATATATATATATATATATATA
>JAUZST010002238.1:0-44230 GCA_034779995.1 Parotocinclus haroldoi | reverse complement strand
CTGTTTTGGCAAATACTAATGATAATGAACACCTGAAGTAACTGTTAGCATGTTTGTAATGACTTGACTCTGAACACCTGTAAGGCAGAAATTCAGTTTGTTATGGCAGATGGGCCAAAACTAAGGCGGGAAAGAAATGAAGCGCATCACATGTTTTTTTGGTAATAGAAGGCTAAATTGTTTTTGTTTTATATGAACACAGTGAACATCTGTGGATGGGCTACCATGAAAACAACAAGTAAATATGGTGAGAAATACAGCATCTCTTCATAGAGTGACAAGTCAAAAGCAGTGGATTTATGCATTTGATGGCTTGTTGCGTTTGATGGCAGATGTTGATGTGTTTACAATAAAATGAGCTTCTATGTATTTTTTTGCGGCTTTCTGCAGTCACTGCTTACGTTTGCTTGTTTTTATGAGTTTGGGCTAAATTTATTTCTTAAATTTACTTTCAATAAAAAGAATTCAAATTCTGATGCCTGAAACACACCTAAATTTACAACTGGTTACAACAGATTTTATTAACTTGTTTTAGATTCAGGTTTAACACTGAACAGGTGATATATGGATCCAGCAAAGAATCTGATGTGGACCTAAATATGCAATGAACAGTATATGGTGGAATGATAATGTTCTTTAATTAATTGTTTAGTCAATTACACCAATACCAATGTGTTGGTATTAATTAATAGTGGCATGGTTGTATTTATAAATATAAAAGATGCATTGATCTATTTCTCAGTTTGTGATTGAGGGGGGGCTTGTTTTGCAGGCTGCTAAAAACACTTTTTTTTTTTTTTTTGGTTGATTATGAAACTGATGGTATAGATTATATGAGCTATAAACAGGTTCTGCACTGTTAATCAGGTAATGAGTTTAGTCAGGTGTGTGAAGGGGAAAAAACGCGCAGTTCAGAACCAGTTCTGAAAAACACCGCATTAACACCAAACACGGTTATCTATGATGTAGCTCTACCGGTCGTTAAGATGACTTTGTTGTGTGTGGTCATGTCATGATGGAACCAGACCAGCGGACACGCGTGACGTCACTGACGCACGAACAGCGGCAAAAAAAAACCGCTGTGCCTTTTCCGCAGTGTTAGCCAACAACGTCCGGTTTAAAAAGTAACATTTTAATCACAATTGATTTTGATTTAAGTCTAAAAGCGGCGATCTTTATTCCCTGTTCCTTTTTTGTCGGGCGGGGTTTGGGGTGATGCCCCCCGTACCTTTCTTTACCCCGCAGCCTGGTATATAAGCGGATTAAGTGCATTATTGCGAGACGCGCACTCATTAAGCACATCTTATAATGTCAGTGAGAAACAACCATATTATTTGGAATATCTTCGGAGAAATTTGGAGAGTCAAGAATTTTCTTTCTAAAGCTAAACCCCGCACCTGCAATTATCGATCCGTTAATGATATAAGAGGCAACCAGACAGAAACGATTGAGGAATTGAAAACCGGATTAGAGTTCATATATTTTTAGCGTTAAATCCACACTGAGTCTGCACAGTCCAGCAGGGAAAAAACCCGACTTAGAACGCGGATGTGTTGTTATGCAATATTTTAAGATGAATTGTCACGATTTACCATTTGTGGCTTTAATATCTGGCGTCGATATGCCATCTCTTAATTCAGAACTTTGTCAGTATTGTTTCATATGACCACCAATCGCCTCTCAGTTACAGCCTGTTTAAGGCGAAGGCGACCATGAGATACTTTATTCCGAAAAACACGCTGACATGGGATATGGGGTGTTTTTGATGTGTCATAGATCGACTGCATATTTTTTTCTTTACATTTTAATTGCCGTTATTCGCGTTTGCTTTACATAAGCCTTATATAGAACAGAGGGCATGTTTACTAATTCCAACTTCATTTCCCTTTGACAGGTTATATTCAGCCAAATTCATGGGTCGGATATAGCCTATATTTTGTTTGTTTAAGCAACTGAAATTATTTTGTGGAAAGACTGAACCGGAGTCTCAATAAGCAACTGTGCTTTTATTGTTATGTACATGAGGCGATATTATTTTCTTATTCTTTTTAATGAAGCGCATTTTGTATTCGGAGCCTTATTTCTGTCGGAGTTTGTTAGATTTTCTGTTACGTCATGTTTTTTCCGACTCTTCGCATCTTCGCTTAAAGTAATCTGTAAAACAGCCATCGGCAGCAGCAGCAGCAAAACGTTCTAGGCTCACTTGTTCGTTGGTTGAGGAAGCTGCACTGAGGAGAATCTGCCCAGTAACAAACCCCGAATAAGCCGATTGGCTGGGGAAATTAAGACCAGAGAGAAAGCTTTAAAAAAAATTCCCATTAAATACACATTCCTGATGCGTTCCTAACACCGATGCCTCTGCATTGTGATGTGTATGAATGATATCACATTAACTGTAGATGTTCATGTAACACTGGGAGTTTTGCTACTTTGAGTTTGCGTGCTGAGTAATGGTAAAGTGTCACACCAGTACCGCTCCTCTTGATTCCTTATTTAATGCATCTCCATAGTGTGGATTTGCACATCGTTATGCACATGGTTGCTTTCTGTAGGCTTGTGCCCTTTGAGTTATTTGGTGTGGCATCACACTTTATCTGAGGCAACAGCCCTTACACATGCATTTCCTAGAAAGCTATATCACCACAAGCCTCGTAGCACAGCAGCCTTAAAAAAAAAAAAATTTAAAAAAAGAGAGTCAGCTTTAGATAGACGTTAAGACCACATGCTGTTTCAGGCTGTACTGCTATTTTTTAACTAACATTTTGGAGGGGGAGATGTAGGCACCAATGTATTCCAACCTTGTGAATACTGGTTGTGGTTCTGGTGTTGTTCTGGTCAGATGATACAGCTCTTGAAACATGTCAATTGGAGCAGTTTCGAAGTCTGTCCTAAAACCCCTGTCGTTTTTCAGATTGTGTTTTTCTGGCAGTTTAGAGCCTTCTTGTTCTCGTAATCTCCCTTCTTGTCATTCGTACTGCTTAGAGACAATAAGCCCATTCTGATTACTGGTGAATGTAACATTTTGTGTTACCAGGTAAGCTTGGATTTAAGTTAACCCTTGGTGTTTATTGATTAGTTGTGTAGGCTAGATGTTGAGAGAATTGGAAATCTGGTTGTCTTAAGCACAGTCAGTACATAGACCAAGTAATTGATCGATTGAATGAAGCAGACTAACTGACTACATATGCAAAACTACCCTCTTATATTGGTTTCTAAGGCAATAATATCAGAGTTCTCATAATAAGTGTGCTGCGTCCAGAGTTGCCAGATTAGTGAAAACCTCACTCAATTGGTCTGCTGATCCAATCGTACTTTAGCTGCCAAAATAACAGTGCACTTGGTTGATTTAATTCACGTCGATCGTTTGGTCATTTATGATTCCTTCTGTATAAAATGCTGATCCTCGTTTGACAGTAACAGGTTAGGTACTAGTGTAGATTGAATTGGGGGCGGGGTTTTAGTGGGGACTGGGTTGAAACTTTTCGGTCCAATCTGGCAACCCCGGTAGTACGACTGCATGAGCAGAGCAGAGCAGAGCACTGCAGTGCAGCCAACAGGGGAGGAAAGATTGAAAAGTTAGCCTGAGACGCTGGACATACTCAAAGGATATAGTCCCGTATACTCACGTTATATGCCCTTCTACGAAAGCTCTGTTTTGGCTCCGCTTTTCTGCTGTGCTCTGGCTTGCATTACAAACAACAGAGATCAGAAAGTACTGTGAGTACATACAGCTATGGAGCTGTATTGCCTGGAAGCGGACAAAGCGGTGCGAGCCCGTCCCGACCCTAACCTCCTTGGCGATGACAGAGTGCTGCAGAGCCTGTTGATCATCGAGGAAAGGTTTCTGCCTCAGTGTTCCTATTTCAAATGCGTACAAAAAGACATCCAGCCTTTCATGCGGAAGATGGTGGCCACCTGGATGCTTGAGGTTTGTGCTGTGTGTGAACTTATGGAGCGTTTTCTCGGCTTTAAAACACCATTATACCAACACGGTTCTCGGTCAGTCTCCAGATCCAGCACCGTGCCACGAAACCAGAGAGGCTGTTTTAACATTTCCGACATGACAAAGCCGACTTCATAAGGGCGTTTATTTTAAGATCCTGTTTTGGATCTAGTGCACAAGCCTGCGTCGTCGATTTTTGGAGAGGACGACATGGGTACAAAGGAGCACGAGAAACGAGTTTCTGACCAAAATGAATCAAGTATAGCCTATCGTTAGTGCAGGAGAGAATGTCCTTATTCATAATGTTATTTATTTATTTTTTGCGATAAATATTTCCATGCACACGTATGCAGCTCAAATGCTTACTCCTTGGTAGCTCAATCTACGCCATGTTGATTTTTTCCAGATTCGGTCCGCTTGCCGTTTTAAATGGATTTATTGACTCTCAGCGTCATAACAGATTGTTAAATGTGTATAGCAAGAAAGGCAAGGGTTGGAAGTGTATAACTACGGTTTAAAATCGTGCGATTTGTTTGCCGAATATTTTATATATTTTCTCTAAATATGTGTTCGCGGAAGGGCGAGGGCCCAGTGCTACTCCCTAAACTTGCGCCCCATCGAGCTCGGTGTAGCACGGGATTTATGTTCAATAGTCCTTAATCTGTCGTATAGAGGTAATAGAGTTTTTTCGGAAACGTTAGAAGACAAGTTGAACTGCATTTTCATGCCTTGAACGTTAAGCTGAGGCGAACTGGTGAATTTATCTAATTTTTTGAAATAATATTTCGGCGTGATGGCGGGTCGCTCTCGAAGCACCGTCTGCTACCTCTTCCCTGAAATGTTGTTTTTTAATCACACAAACGGCGTTGGAAATGTTTGACAATTGTCGGGAACGATGTAGAATATGCTCGCGAATATTTTGATGTGTATATTGTGCGCGTTGATAATTTTTTTCTATTTTTAAATATTTTATGAAAATATGACGAATTAAAAAAAGCAAGGCTGCTCGGTAGCCTCCTGCATGGCAGTTTTTGTTCGAGTGATTGTGACTTGAATTCATTTCATACTGAGTGAATCGAAGGAATTTAAGTCTGACAAACGGAGATGGTAAAACGTACCGTACGGAAACATTTATTTAGAACTTCTTTGTAACAAGGGAGTAGTCAACGGTACGGTACGCAACTTTTTAGTGGTTCTGTCAACCGATTTAGAAAAGGTTTCTTGTTTCAGGAGATCGCAAATAAATTCAGTATGGATTCATTTTCTTCTCGTGAGTTACTGAAATTAAAAAGCCATAAAGCTGCACCGCGTGTTTCTTCCTCTGGTGAACTCATACTCGGCTCTCCTTCCTGCCTTTTGCAGGTCTGTGAGGAACAAAAGTGTGAGGAGGAAGTTTTCCCACTGGCTATGAACTACTTGGACAGATTTTTAGCGGTTGTGCCCACCAGAAAGTGTAACCTGCAGTTGCTCGGAGCCGTGTGCATGTTTCTGGCGTCCAAACTGAAGGAGACGCGTCCTCTAACTGCAGAAAAGCTATGTATCTACACTGATAACTCCATCAGACCTCAAGAGCTCCTGGTAAGCACATAACTACACTGTAGAGGTTTGCTCATTTTATCAAGAACGATTTTTTTTTTAAAACCGCCAAAAACATTACTTGGTGTTGAATGTGTGTCTTGTTTTCGTTGATGGTTATTACAGAGGTATGCATGTCTTATAAAAAGGCTATTATTGTTTGAGTAAAATTTAGTCTGGAATTGTGTGGTGATAAAGGCTTGTGTCCAATCAAAGAGACTTGCAGTGTGACCACGGTGTCTGATAGATGCTCTGGAGCGTGAGTGGGGTGCTGCAAGGACAGATCTACTGCACATGCTTTAGGTTTTCAACTATCCACAGAGCTCCATCACCATCTAGTGGCAAATATGCGAACTAACCCCAGCAGTGGAACAAGTTGAGAGGTAATACCTGGGTTGCCAGTCAGTAGCTCAGCCCAGAAAGCGCAAGAGAATAGTCTTATTTATACAGCTAGTGGGATGATGGGTTACCATATCTTTGCTGTGACATCAGGGGGATTTTAGAGTTGGTCAACTCGGCGTGTGGTGTTGAAGATGTTTGACTGTCAGTTTTCACCGGTCTCATTACTGGTTCTTTTCGGCCTTTGTGAAACACACTGTCTGATCCATGGGGTTCTGCTCAGAGATCACTAGTCAACAAAAATCATGCAATGAGCTGCAGTTCTAAAACTCATTCTTTTATTGTGAGCAAACTCTGTCCTGCAGAGTGCTAAAACTGTAAGAAACCAGAGATCAGCTGTAACAGTCTGAACGGTTTTTTTTCCTCTGTTGACTGGTACACCCGTATTGTAAATTAAACCTAACTCATGGCAGCAGAAAAAGAGAAAAGAGGAAGTGGTACTAAAACAGTGTTGCAAGCATTGCCTCCAAGACTGGTCTCATTCAGAACACCGTCTCAAAGAGCTGTTCTGCTATTTCATTCTTAAATGTATTTATATGCTAAGTATATTACACAGACCAGTTAGTGCACCATAATGCGATCAATACAGGGTGAGTAACTCAAGGTTCTGTAAATAGCTAAACTAAAAGCTAGTTTGGTCAAAATGCACCTCCAATTGTGCTAATGTTCTGCCATATCTGAGTTTGATACCAAAGTTCCACAGGAGCACAAAATGCTTATTAGCTGCTCAAAATGTACTTCTGGAGACTAAGATGATAAATCACTTAGACAAAAAAAAATACTTGTTCATAAACAAATCAAAATGGTTTTCTTCTGCTTCCTGTCAGGACAAAGTCCCAAAAAAGCTCCACATATGGCAATCTGAAATGCCAAAAAAAGAAGAAACAACCTAATCTGAGTTGTTGCTACTTGCGTGTGAGTCATCCTACTTCTAAACCCAAGCACATAGCAGTAGCAATGAAGTCAGTCATGTGGCTTCACTGTACACTTATTCAGAATACCAGCACAGTTCACATTTTCGGTACAGTTCCGGGCCAATCATTTGGTTTGCTGCACACAAAAGTCATCAGCGTTCTGCAGGTCAGGGCATTTAATGGCTCCCTCCCCTGGGCCACTTCAAGTGCATGAGGTTCACTGATGGAGAAAACCATCTCCATCTGAATGAGCACACAGTCACAAAGACTGTCCCTGAGAAGACAATTTCCCCCAGCCATTCACTCCCTTGACAGTTTACACACTTCACACACACACGCGAAGAGTTTCATTGTTTTTTTTGTTTTTTTTTTTGAGTTAAGAATAAAAATGGCACTGTGCACTGCATGCCATTTTATGTCTTACTTCTATTTCTTTGAATAGACATTATACGCAAGTGTCCATTCCTGTGTTCAGTTAAGATCCAATGACAGTTACTCTTCTTAATTATGATCTAATGCGTTCACGTTAGCGACCGGCTGCAGTCTTTGCATGTGCCGTCTGACACACTGTGAACAAGCCAAAGAAAACACTTGCTCTGTGTTCATTTGGTGTGAGGAGTCTTTGCAACATTCCAAACAGTTTAAGGTTATTTATCCTTCATCTTAAGGATTTAACAGTTTTTGAAGTAACCCACATTTAGGGAGGAAAAAAAATGCAGTCCAGTCTTGTGGGTGCAGTACACAAACGCACACTATTGCTTTCACAAGAGGAAAGTACCTGATGCTGAACAGACACTGTGAGGTCATTAGTGTTACTGAGCAGAGTACTGTACCTGTAGATTTATGGCTAGCCACGAACATTAATGCAGATGCGTCCAGGCTGTGAGCTAATTTAAAAAAAAAAGAAAAAAAAAAAAGTCCATTGTTAGAAAGAACAATGTTAAATAGAATTGAGCCAAGTGCTCATATAGGGTTAAACAATTTGCTTCAAAATATACAATTATGCAATGTTTAATGGCCGCATTAAGTTCTGTGAAACAGATGGATGTCTGAAGTGGATGCTGACTTACCATGGGGATATCATATATATTGTATGCTACCATAATGAAAATATATTGGGGATTTTCACAAAGAAAACTGCATACAAACAATACGCAAATGCATCAGATCTACCACTGAAAGCACGAGTGAAACACTACACAGTACCTTCAATGTCACTTTTTTTTTTTTTTAAATGGAAGTTCACAATAATTATAGGGAATACAGTAATGTATTGCTACAACCCTGTCTAGGTTAAACCCATAATGCTTAATACTGATACTTCTGTTTGATGGAAGCCAAAAATGCCCCGATCAGCAGTGTTGAACGAACAGCATGGAAGATCAGCCAGATGAAACAGAGACTCAGCAAGCGAATAAACCAGTTTATATGGTTATAGATGAGAGAATATACAGATAGTTAGGGAACCAATAAAGGAGTACTACTTAGAATAGGACAGGCGCACAGACTTACGAACGCCATTTACAGCTTGTTACAAAAGCGATGTTAAATATAACAGTTTAAGCTTCAACACAAAATCCGATCAATAATTAGGCTGTACAAGCAGTTATTCAATCTCACTTTAACTACATTCCTGCTATATGGGTTATTTTAATTCTGTACCGTGCTAAGCAAATCATTCACCTGCTGTAACAAATGCCATTCTGGGAAAATTCTTCTCTACATACACCCACCAATTTTTTATTCAGTGGTTAATGATGGGACACTTGTGTATGAGTGCACAATAGTACATACAAGCAACACGCTCCTGCCCTTTAGAAAGACGGATCCTTGTAGGATGACCCATCATAGTATTCCCTAGACTTTCATTGACAATTTAGAGTAGGCACATTTTTGTACAAGTAGGAACCACAAGGGTTAGATTAAAAAAAAACAAAAAAACATTGTTAAACATGGATGTACGTTACCTTGTCTAAATATTTAGGGGGGAAATTATCAAAAGGTATGCACTGAACCAACTTTGTCTCAGTAAAAACAGGCTATTTTGTGTCATTTTCTACCCTTTGATGCTTCCAGACATGATACATTCTTACTGTGTTTGAAAGGATAGTGGTGGCTCAATGGTTAAGGCAAAGGACTAACTTCAAATTTCAGCTCTGTTAAGCTGCCAATGATGGACTGTTGAAAAAAAGCTCTTTACCTTCAACTGCTCTAGATGAATTACAAATTGCTGTTAATAAAGATGTCTGCTAATTGTAGGTAAAACGTAACTACTAGCAATGAGCATGTCACCTTCCCTCTCCACCACCTAAGACCTAGAAACAATGATGCTGAGGTTGGATTTCTAGGTACAACATACAGTTCTTCTTGCAATGTCAGGAAGTGCATCTTCCTGAGAGCTTACTGCATTCTGTCAGAATTCAAAGTTGCACGTCATGAAGGACTGACGTGAAGAAAAGTAGGTTAGCAAAAGTTAAAAGTAAGTAAATAAAAAAATTAATCACAGCAAGCATTTGCAAGATTTGGTTATTTAAGAAATGAAAGCTTTTCGATGGCATTAAGGTATTTTTGCAATGTTTTTTATTGTATTTGAACATTTGATGCAAGACATGGGATTTTGTCATCAAAGTTCTATACGGCTCCTATACACTATTCAGAAAAATGAGTGCATATTTCATAAAGAAATATCCCCTAATTTTTGTGAGCAGTGTATATAAACTGGTTCACATTTACAAACAGGGTGTCATCTGGCTGATCTCCTGTGTTGTTCGTAACACTTTAATCGATGCACTTAGTTTACTTCTTTCAATCACACGTTTTAGCCATGTATTTGACATGTACGTGTCATTGGTAGTAATCATTGTGTTTTAACTTGATGCCATTATGCTCTAATATTTCGAAATTAAATATACCATCATTAAACATCCCCTATTTTTTGTGAGCAGTGTAGTGGTAGGTTAGATAAACGAAGGAGTACTACTTACAATAGGACATTTACAGCTTGTGACAAAAAAGTAGGGTAAAGTCATCCACCTGTATGTCTTTTACAAAGAAGTCTCTAAACACATCAACCAAGTTAGAGTAGTCCCTAGTCCAAACTTAAGCTAACAAGCCAACGAGCACATGGCCGGTAAGGTATTTAAATCTCCCTCTCTCTCTCTCTCTCTCTCTCTCTCTCTCACACACACACACACACACACACACACACACACACACTTATTGGTTGATTTATTTGTCGGTTTTCTGTGTTCTGGTATAATGTCTTTGGATAAATGTTTGCAAACACTACTATTGTCAAAGCTTATTACTAAACGTAACCAATTTAACTGCAACTAATCTGTACCGATCGTTAGCTAACGAGCTAGATAGCTAAAGCCTTATCCTGACTTCTGGCTTATTTAAGCAAATTTACAATATTACTACACTTAAATGATACCCTTCAGGCTACCTTGATAAGATTGTTTGGGGGGGAGGGGTGGTGCATTGTTATTCCTGGATGCTTTACTGGTCTAACCAGATGGCCGAGTTAATTATGTAAAGCATTATTTTTTTCTTTATCTTACTTCCTGTCATGACAGTGTTGTATCAAAGCTGGACTACCCATGGATGATTGACACATTAATAGTAATTTTCCATTTTTCAACTCGTAGCTAATGACCGATGACCTGAAGAAATTGTTAAACTCCTTAAGGTGCGGTTTGATACTCGTTTTGAAGTTTTTTTGGGGATTGCTTCATTATATTCCAAGTTTTAACACTGTTTTTTCCCCCTCGATGCTGAGATTCAATTCAGGTCCCTGCTGTGGTGGTCAGAATATTAAACAACTGCAACACCTAAGCACTGCAGAATTAAATTATTTTTTAAAATAATTGTTGAATTTTGTTCTCTCGCATTACCGTACTGTGGGTCGCAAACCATTCAACAGATGCTCTTATCCAGATGATATTCTTGTATTCAAATTCAAATAATGAAAGGATTTGAACCCCGGACCAGTCAGTCCATAATCCAGTACCTTGCGTGCAGCACAACCACTGTCTGACACCAGTGGTCCAAACATTCATGAGTGGACAGAGAAGTTATTCTTTGTATAGTTGCCTATTGTGGTAGGCTAGCAGTGATGGTACAGGATAGTGGCCCAGAACGTCAAGGGCTCAACTCCCACATCTGCAAAGCTGCCATTGTTGGCTCCTTGATCAAGTCCCTTAACCCACAATTGCTTGGTTTATATTAGCCACAAAAAGATAATCGCTGTCCACAAGTTAAAAAAAAAAAAAAAGTTTGCCTGCTTTTATATTATTGTAAGAAAATGCCTATACCCAAAGCCTTGTTCTGTTTTGGAACATAATTTATGACCTTATTTTGACACAGACTGGAAATGAAAAATAGCAAAAGAGAATTGTGGAGCAATTCGTACATATCCAGAATCTCCCAGGCCAACAGGCATAAAAGCCAACGAGCATTTCATCAATTTACATTCCACTTTCAGCAGAACTTAAATGCCTAAGATACTTCACACAGACTCTACATTCACCCAGTATCCCACAGAGGCATTTCAGCACTGTATTAACGTTCCTTTGTGCCCGTCTCTTTCCAGGAATGGGAACTGGTGGTTCTTGGTAAATTGAAGTGGAACCTGGCTGCTGTCACTCCAAATGACTTTATTGAACACATCGTGAAGAGGCTGCCACTGCCCGGGGACAAGCTGGACCTGATCCGCAAGCACGTGCAGACTTTCATTGCTCTGTGTGCAACAGGTAATGATCTCTTAACCATTAATAAACCACTGAACGCTTCCTGAATTGTCCCCATTTCAGTGAGGGTTTGGTAAACGACTAAAGGATTCATCTCCCAATTTGATTAACTGTCCATGAATTCCTACCATTCCTAAGTGTTGCAGTTGACATTTTTGGTCAGCATTTTTTTTGTTTCAACATGTTTAAGCCCTTCAGTCTTCACAGAATACCATAAAACACATGGTAGAAGTCAAGTCAAGTTCCTCATGGCACCTCCCTAGTATACAAGTCCTAAAAGTTCTTGTCAGGTATTTCTAGACTACTTGTCCTACTGGGGTGCTTTAGAGGGGCACAACCCCTCTGCTTGCACAACTGTGCATACTTAAAATAAGATGTAACAATAAATAGATTACGTAATTTATCACTGCGAGCGAGCATTAGTCTGTCGTGAAAGTGATATAAAGCAGAATTTTAAACTAATAATCTAAAATAGTCGTTTTTCAAAAGATAAACTGCATAAATCGTTTATGCAAAAAAAAAAAAAAAAAGCCAAGACGTTCTTTTAAATATTTCTAGATTTATTGACGCAAAGATCTTCCAGTTCGCTGCTTAAGATTTTGGATGATGCTGTACTGGGGCATGTGATAGGCTTAGTTATGCAAAACAATAATATACCATATTATACAATAATAAACCTAATATTGAACAATCAGTATGTGACATTATAATTTGACATGCATGATAAAAAATTATCCACTGCAAAGTAATCTGGGTATTCATGCCTTGCTTTAACAGTTGGAAGATAAGCAGGTTGGGTTGCTTGGAAAAACCTAAAAAGAAGTCACCTTTTGAGGAATGTGTCTCATTCTCGAATACTATGATCTGAAGGTAGGAGATAGGGGACAAGTGCTGAAAGGAGTGACAGTTCAAAGAACAGCCATCTTGCTAAGAGCATTCCTATATGATGTGGATCCAATGGCTGTTCTATGTGGGGGCGGGTGAAGGCTTTGTCTACGTTCTTGGTGTTGAACTGTGTGTTAGAGATCAAACATGGAGCAGAGAGTTAGGGTGAGAAAAGGTTAGTGGGAGAGTCCCAGCAGA
This sequence comes from Parotocinclus haroldoi, assembly GCA_034779995.1. NCBI lineage: Eukaryota > Metazoa > Chordata > Actinopteri > Siluriformes > Loricariidae > Parotocinclus > Parotocinclus haroldoi. The sequence goes on along the minus strand of JAUZST010002238.1, from coordinate 31,565 downwards.
TCCAAACAGCAAAGCATGTTGTGTTTTCATATCTCATCCCCATTTCTCACGCCTCCTGGCAGCTCCAGGGCATCACTGCTTTCCCATGTTCTGGAGTCTTTGTGGAGCTTGTTCTCCCAGCCAACTTTATACCCAAACTGCCACAAGAGGTAATGAGACACACTCATGTTTCCCCTGGGCTCCCTCATCCATCCCTGGGGTAATTCACTTCCCCAGGTGAATTCCCTGCACCTCCTATCTCAGAAAGCTGGATAAGAACAGAGGAAGGGCGGTGAGAGGAATAGGAGAAGACAAGTCTTTACACATTGCACTTTTGATGTGGGCTCTCCTTTGCAGATCGTAAAAATAGATATGATGTGGAAGTACTTAGACTTTATGCGTTGGTGATATTCATGGGAACTGGCTTTTGTCCCATTGAACACACTCACCATTCTCCATCTATCGGATTGCTCTATACATTTACTTTTTGTATCACCAACGGTGGATTTTATGACTTGTGAAATTAAATGATATCATTTTTGCAAAACTGGTCCAAAAACATGGTGTCCTGTTTAAGATTATATACCAAAACATCCAGGCCAAAATTTAGACAGTGGAAAGACTGTACTCTGTATTCTTTGGAGAGAATGCAACATCCTTTAATATTTTATTTTTTTATTGTTCATGCATCATCTGTGAAGCTGCTTTGTGACAATGTCTATTGCAAAAAGCGCTATACAAATAAAACTGAGTTGACTTGAATCCTCCTCTGCACCATGTATTTTAAAAGATAGTTCTGTAGTCATGTGCAGGACCAAAATCATTAATGAATAGTATATTCACCTTTCAAACACCCAGAAACTTCCAAGTTTTTTGAGTATAGACGCACGGAAAGAAAAGGAGTGCATTCTCAGCGTTTCTTCATTTTACTCAATAGCTGTTTAGGCTCCAGAGTTAAAAGGAACACGCTAAAAGTTGTTAATGTGTTGACTGATGCTATACTGCTCATAAAAATTAGGCTTGGTTTTTGTTTTCTTCAAAATGAAATATCCCATGATTTTTGTGAGCAGTGTAGATTAATCAGATCAACATAATGCATGTCTTTGGAAGGTGGGAGGAAAGTAGAGCTTCCAAACTAACATGACATGGGGAGATGTGTGCAGTGTGTCCGGCACATTTACGCTTCTGGAAAAGTCTACTGAGGTAAAGGAATACCATCGCCATGAAGGGTGTACCTTGTCCTCAGTGATGTTTAGATAGGTGCCATGTATCCAGCTGACATCCACATGACTACCCGGACCAGGGATTCCTAGCAGAACATTGGCAAGACATTCATCTCCCCACAGTTCATCCTGGTGCCAGCACTTCCCTAGCCAACGGCACACACATACTGAGCCTTCCTGACGTGGAAGAAAATAGGATTTATCAGAGCATGCATCTCATATTGCTCCAATATCTAGTGCTGATCTACAGTGCATTCCCACTGTAGGCACTTTCAATGGTGGACAGGGGTACATGCCGATTCAACTACGCATTAAGCATGTGCTGTGAAATATTTCTCCCATAACCAGCGTTGACAGCTTGTGACTACAGTAGCTCTTGTGGGCCCCCAGTATGTCGACTAGTTTCAGCATTGCCAGCTAGTGGTTTGTCCTCCTTCTTACTGTCACTAGTTGTTCACCACTGCTGACCAGCAGCATCCCACACTGCTTGTTGTCTGGCCATGACTATTTAGCCATTGTCAAAGTAGGTCTTTGCACCTGCCCATCCAACATGTTGACTACTGAAGATCACCGATTGTTTGCGGTCTGATCAATCCCTTTCCTTGACACTGTGATGAGGTAATCAACATTGTTTGCCATATCTGTGCCATATTGTTTATATTCGTAATCCATCTTAGACAAAGCTAATGTGCTGTTGGCTAAAAATGATTTGTCCACATTCCTGTAAAAGTCCATTTTTTTTTACTTTTTCTTCTTGACCATATGTCAAAATATTGGAATAGTAACGTTAAAATAACTAACACTTTGAATAATAAGAGATATACAGTGGGACATGTAGCATCTACCGCATCTCAGTAGCTTATGAGAGCCGAAGAATCTGCTATCTGTAAGCACCCTCACTTCCAAACTTGTAAGTGGCTTATTCCATTTGACTGTGGGCGATGTATGATGCCAAATTCATGATTCTGTTTACATTTGACCATTATCAATCAATGGATCCTGGCTGCTTAAAATAGGACTTTCTATAAACTTCTAGTTTAATGCAGTACCCGTCTTAATGGAACTTTGGCAGATGATTTGTTGGCATTAAATCAACTTTCCAAGTCTAAAATTATTCTACAACTTGCATGCATATGCAGAACAACACACCCATCCAGGAGTTGTCTGTGCTGGTGTGGTAATACTGAAGGATGTTGAAGGGAGAATAGGCAAGCTATCTATTAACAGGCTGCTTTCCATCTTTAGGCTTCCAATACATAAAACGTTTTCCAAGAATGCAAATTAATTCAAAAGATCCATCTGCCTACCACACACCAGACTTTGGTTTAGATACTAACATTACTGGACCTTGTCAACAAATGTCTCAAATATGAGAATTTGTGTTGTGTGTGTTATATGATCCATGCACATAATGCTGAGCTTAAGAATGGGAAATATTATATTATGTTTATTGATTCATTTTCCATACCTGCTTAATCCAGTTGTTCGCATCCTGCAGCTTAGGACATCAGTCACTTGTACTCATTCTTGAAAACCTTAGGGATGCCAATTGGTCTTTGGAATGTAGGATCAAACTGAAATGGAAAGGAACACTACCATACATACATGCCAGTAACAGAGCAGTGTCTTTGGATCTGTGGGTCAACAGTGCCAACTGCTCCACCGCTGTGCCACCAATGTAAAGTTTAATTGGCGAAAACTAATTCTAAGAATATAGAAAACTTAATATAAAACAGCTGTGTAAACAAGACTGTGTTACAATTATAGGCACATGTCCATTTAGTATACTGTTCACAAAAAGTGAAATATCACCTAATTTCTGTGAGCAGTGTACTTTGTGCAACCTCGCAAACATCTGGTTTATTTGTCTTTACCAAGTGTGCCAATACGTTGACTGTAAATGGCACAATGCCTTCCAAATGTCTTTAACCCTAGTTGTTCCCTAGAAAAATAAGTGCATTTGTCAACACGGAACCACAACTGGTTCTGAATGTCAAAAAGGCAAAGAAATTATTTGTCAGCTATCATAGAACCCACCTCAATTAACTTAATTAGGTTGAAATATAATGAAAATAAAAACCACCATTAAAGACATCTTAAGGTTGGCTTCAACGCAGAAATGGCTGCTGGGGTCCACTGTGTCAACCGAGAGGTGGCCCAGCATCAGAGGAATTGCAGCAGTGGGGTTTCTTTTCGCCTGCCAAAATTTAGTGAGGGTTCTGGACACGGACTATAGAATGATGTTCGAAGAAATGCCCCCCTGACTAGCCCAGTCAGTTCTGGTGGCTCAAATCCATCAACCCCCCTCCAGTCCTTCTTCCAACCTCCCCCTCTCACCATCCAACCTTTGTGCAAACTGTCATTTTCAATTGGAACCTGCGGAGGACCATAGAAGTTACACCTCTCAATTGGCTGAGATGAGGTGATGACCTTGGTCAATGAAGCAACACAATTGCAAACTGGACACTCATTTAGCCTGATCTATAAAACATAGCTCAATGCTATTCCTGACCGCTCGGTTTTATAGCTACAAAGCTGCAATGAAGTCTGGTAGCCGACCTCATTTAAAACAGGGGAAAGGAACTAGCCAGCTCACAATAATTAGGGGATATTCCATTATGGGATGTTTCAGTTTGAAAGATCCCAAAATTTTTGCAAGCAGTATAATTAAATCATGGTGGCAGATAGCTTTAGCATTTTATTTTATTCTCTTTACTTCCTTTTTCTCCTACTTACTCTTTTTTTTCTTCTTTCCTTTTCTCCTGGTCTATCTCAATTGTATTTTTGGGATGTAGCCCATTTACAAACTGCCTCTTATCTATTTGCATTATAAACGACAGTCGAGAGAGCTTAACAAGGTTATACGTCTTTGACGCACATGCCTCTGGCCACATTTGTAAAAGGAACTACAGATGGAGGCATTTGCAATGCAACATAGGCTTTTTGGCCCCTTCTTTGGTGATGTGGGGCTTTGTTTAAAAAGCATGATTTAGTTAAGAACTGCAAAAAAACAGAAAGATGATGTTAACTGGGGGTGGGGAATGCTAAAATTGGTTGTCAGTGTGCTTTTCAATTTCAAGTCAAGTGAAATGTCTTTATTCTGGGTTGTGGCCGTTGGCAAAGGGACTGTGCACAAATGGAAATTGTAAATATTGAAAATTGTCTTCCTTCCCTATTGACCGTGCTGATCCTCATCATGCGGTCTTGCTTTTACTTGACTTTAGTAGGTACACAAATTTAGTCTTTAACGAATACACAATAAATTTTCATGATTCATCATTGTTAGAAATAAACAAACATTTCACTCCTATACAGATTTCAACTTTGCCATGTACCCGCCATCCATGATTGCTACAGGCAGTGTGGGAGCAGCAATCTGTGGCTTGCAGCTCAACAGCACAGACCGCACACTGTGGGGAGACAACCTTGCAGAATTACTCGCCAAGATCACAAACACAGAAGTTGTAAGTATTACTTTTCATCAAGTACATAAGAATATAGGACTTTGATGGTAATGTTCACCTTTGTGTCTACACTTGTGTCTACTTGTTCTAAATTGGTGTTTGCTAAATAAAACAATCAATTATAACCATTGTTACTTTATACAAATATTGTTCAGGTGCCCATCATGTGTAAAGATGGCAGCAGTGTGGTCATTGTCCAAACTGTTCCAAATTATACAAAGTCTCAACAGAAAAGACCATATTTCTTTTGCACACGATTGTACATTTCCCATATAAATGTACACTGATTAGATATAACATTAAAACCACTTGCCTAATATTGTGTAGGGTCCCGCTGTGCTACCAAGGCTCTGACCCATACAGGCATAGACCCATAATAGTGTGGAAGGTGTTCTGGGGTATCTGACACCACAACATAAATCCTGCAGGTTGCAAGTTGGACTCATTTCTCTAGTACATCCCACAAATGCTAAATCAGGTTGAGATCTGATGTATTTGGAGACCAGGTCAACACCTGAATCCATGTGTTCGTCCAACCATTCCGGAACATTTTTGCAGTGCGATAGGGTGCTAAAAAGAGCCCACTGGCATTAGGGAAATCCATTGCCATGAAGGGGTGTTCGTTGTGCATAACAGTGCTTACGTAGGCATCATGTCAACATACCTATCAAGTGAATGCCACGTTGCCCAGAGCGTCATATTGAAAATGTAATTCACTTCACTCAGTAGTGAATCAGTAGATCAGTAGATTAACCACTACAGATATATCAGTAGATTGAATGTTCTGACTTATCGGTGTATAGTTAACTGTGAAAGGTTCCACAACCAACTGTGTAAATTTCTGATATAAAATAGAGCTTAATAAAAGGCAGAATGTTGCATGGAGTGGAAATGCAGGTCAAACAGATAAGTGGCCTAATGGCAGCACATACAGTCAAAATACAGCCCAAGCTTCTGCTGCAACAGGGAAGGGGAGAACAGTGGATTGGGTTTTGTCAGAGTGGTATTCTGCTTATAACCAGCAAGGCTACAAAGGTGGTATAGTTATACGAGATGTTTAGTAACAGTAGCATTACCCAAATCCAGACCTCTGATCTTTTTGCTTGCTAGCATCCTCTCCGAACAACAGCACAGTGATGGCGAGTGTGTAGCTATGTGGGACTGTAGTCCTGTGTGTAGAGCTTATACTTGCATCCAGCTGTGATTGAATGTCACATTCAAATTATTGGAAGTGAATTTGGATTAACCCTGACTCTGAGACTGAGAAGGCAGTCCACAAACCTGGGATCCCATGACATGGATACGTGGCTTTATGCAAATAACTCAAAGCTTCAAATACTTTGCCCCCAAAGAGAGCCTATCATTTTTTTTTTTGCTTGAGCACATGAGTAGAGTTGAAAAGAAAATGGAAGGCAACATTTGTTTTTAAAAGACACTTAACAGTGACCTGAAGAGGCCATTCGGTCTTCCCACTGTTCGCCACCACTTGGCAAATGGCTGTCATGTCAGTGTGTAAAGTCGTTCACTGTAGCAGGGGAAAAACAAACATTTCTTCTGAGCAATGAAAGTTTTCAGTGTGCTAGGGGTGTGAGGTCTTGGCCAGCAGAAATGTACTGCCCACTTTATGATCAACCCTTCACATTTCTAGATGCCAGCAAGCAATACCTTTTGAAATGCATGCAGCAAAAGCAGTCCGTGTCTTCTGGCCTCTTAAGGTGTCATATTTCTCTCTACACTAGTAGAGTTCGTCCATTCGGATCTTTCTCTAAGAGAGGGCTGGTATGTAATGGGGAGCAGTCACAATATGAGGCAAAAAGCCCAACATCTTAATGATGCTGCCAGCCTCCCAATGCCTGTGGTTTTACCAGACATGTGTTGAGACCAACAATCCTCCCTCAGTTCCTGCTTTAGTGTTTGTAGTATGTGTGTGTGGCCTCAAGCACATCTGGTGGGGTACACTGTGTATAGCAGTGTACTACCTGCTAGAGGCCAGACTTTAGTTCATAGACCGCATAAAATCTAACGTATAGGGGCATTTTCATTTAGCCTCTCACACAGTGAAATGTGTGACTTGTTCCAAATCTAGAACTTTGTAAAAGTAGGTGATATGTCAGTTATTTGTGAAGATATGTCAGATATTTGTGAAGAATGTTCATCTGCTGCAATACCAAAGGAAGCTTATCTGAACTAATTTTATTTTGGGGAATAAATGCAATGTTGGTATGTAGGATAATGTATCATGATGCTTGTTGCACCAAACGATTGGGACAACCTGAATGCCCTTTAAAATTTTTTGTTTGTGGTTAGCCCTGTCTTGAACCCAGCAACATTTGCTCTACTCATAAGAGTAATGAAAAGGATCCTTCTCTGTATCCATGCTTCAACCCACCATGTCTGTACCCACTTGCCTGACTCGCACCCTTCTTCAGTATTGGAAATGCTAATGCTAAATGCAATGCTTATTCAGTGGAGAAGTGTTTGTGGTCTTATTTGACCTAATCTGCTTACTGTGCAGATAAGAACATGCATGAATGCAGATTGCAGTTAAATATTAAGTAAAATAAGGAGGAGGCGCTAAGGAGAATGCGTCCCTTTTTGAGTCTTGGTCCTCCCAAGGTTACTTTAGGAGTTTTTCATTTTCACTGTTGCCCTAGGTAACAATCTGATGCATTGTAAAAAGTGCTATATAAATAAATCTGACTTAATTTTAAATAATCAGTGTTAATTAGCTACTAATTTGTGGATACATGCATTTATAACTGTTTAGCAGTCTAAGAAAGTAGTTAGCTAGCTAAGAATCAAAGGGCAACATTAAGGTTAAAACGGTGCATATAATTTTTTTAGATTGATTCGGGGCCAAAAAATGTCACTTGCAGTAGAAGAATTACAAGTCTTTGTTGCTTTGGTCAGCTGGTGAAGTTATCCAAATGTTGCAAGTTAGCATTTGTTCGCTAGTTTGCTCTGGTACATGCTGTTTATCAACAGAGGGGGGTGGGGGGGGGGCCTCAAAAACCATTTTCTGTTTCGTTTTACCTAAATCCTTAAGTAATGTTGAGGTCCGTGTATAAAATGTGTGTAGTAGGTTTTTTTTATAATTCTGCTTTGTGAATTACAGTTCTAATTGATCATGTGTAGATATGAATGTTTAGAACCAAAACTTCTTGCATTTTTTTTTACACAAGAATACATATGCCGTTTATTTTTATTGTTGTTGGAAAGATGCAGTTTAAACACACAGACATGACATGAGACCTCAAAGGGTTAACTGTTACCCCGTCGACATTCACTGTTCACTGACATGTAATTAGGGGTATTCTATTTTTTGTGAGCAGTATATTTAAGCAGACTGAGTTCAGAATGCTTTTTTTTGCATAATAAGTCTACAACTGTAGGTTAGCCTTATTAAACATTAGCTCATAAAAACACGTTCCACATTGAAAACTTGAGACTAATTTCATTGAAATTTCTACTTTATACGTTTCTATAGGTTTGGCACAAAAATACCTCCATACATTGCAATCTTACGCCTGATGCACTTGAGCCGATTCTGCCTATTTTCAGAGTGAGACTGCTCTCAGTAGTCACATATTGTAGTCATTAAAGTAGCTTGGATTTAGCCTGCGGGTTTGGCACAGACATGCCTGTGCCTCTTTAAAGAGCAGCGGCACTGAAGGGAATTGCTTTTAAGAAGCCAGGCCCGGCATGTGTGTGGTAAGACAAGGGCAGTTCCGTTGCATGTTTTATGCTTTCGTTAATTTTCTCATAGGACTTCATTTTTATGATTAATACCGGAACACCAGAGTGGGAAGCCACATACTGCTGTAACAGAATGGCATATTCCATATTCAATAGTGACGCGGAGCAATGATTCAACTACTGGTACCAGGGCTATCCAGTTATACATATAAAAAAAAAAAAAATAACCACACAGACAGACACTTTAAAATATAAAAATGTAATTTAAACAAAATCACATTCAATTTCAATTCAATTTAGTTTCAGCTAGCAACCTTCTTCACGCCTGGACTGGCTTAAATCTCTCACCATCTACTCTCAATCCTATTCTCAGAGGACCATAGAGGTTTGTGTTACAGAAATATAGCGATACATAATTAGATGGATAACATGGTTACCGAAGCAGTACATTTAAACGGATGCAGAATTTTACAAGCATTTTTCAGAGGTCTTGCCTCTTGAGGCTTCTAGCAGAACTTCATAACTTAGATGGCTGGTTCAATTAGATGGCTTGGCTACACTAGAGAGCACTGTTCTTTGTCAGAGGAAGCCGTGCTCACTGGTGCCCTCCAGTGGATGATTAATGTATTAACATATGGTCATTTGTCAAAGTCTTGGTTTGGAGATTTTTCTTGACAGAATTTTATCTTTAGAAGGAAACCCAAAGTTTTCATGAATATACAATGCTATTCAAATCTCAGTTGCAGGCACATGATTCTTTATATATAAATATTGTTCATATATAGCTAAATCATGATTTTATAGTTGAGTAAAATACATCAATTGGGCGTCTTGTACTTCGTACCGCAAGTCAGTATTTTGCCTTAGCATGCAGCTGGGGATATATGTGGTTCTAGCGTACCCTTTAGCTTTGCATGCTCCAGTTGTGTTTAGAGTCATTTTCAGTCAGTAAACATCAATATTACTTAGTTACTGAACTTTGAAATATTATCACAGCCAACTTATAAACATGACGAAAGTGTGAACAACTCGACAGCTTAAAATGTAACATCATCAAATCTGTTTTTAGACTTGTTGTGTCTTTGTATGAAGGGTTGAGCGGAAAAAAATTGGGTCCAGTCTGTTCAGTCGTTATTTAAATGTGCAGTGTTAGCATATTGTTAATTATTGGATCATGGAAATAACCCATACCACCTCAATGTTATTTAACTACTAGAGTCTGGGTTTGTAATCAGTAATTCAGTTCTCTCTGCCATTTGAAAAAGGCCCACAACAAATTAGCAAGAAGTACCTTGTAAATCCATGAACGGATCGGCCATGTTGTAACAACCATAACTGCAGATGAGAGCAATCAAACGGAATAATTTGGACTTAGGTCATGGCCACCGACCCTGATTCTTTTTCTGACCTTTTTCTTTGTACACATTGAGCAGTAAAGTTTCTCATGCCAATTTTCACTTGTTAATTTCTATACTAAAACCACAAACCCAGACCCCCACCCCCCGTCTTTGCACTGTTCCAGGACATAAATATTTTTTAAAGGGTGTACATACTAATTGTTAATGCTGTTGTGGTTGCAGGATGTGCTGAAGGCATGTCAGGAGCAGATAGAACGCGTACTAATGAACAGCCTAAGGGAAGGACGCCGGCAGCAGCACAAGCAGCAACAGCAGGACCAGAACAACCCAAGCAACAAATCCCTGGATGACCAGGACCAGTCCAGCACCCCGACTGATGTTCGAGACATCAACTTGTGAGCTTGCAGAGGGATCGGGCTTGATGTAAAGGAACCAAAAAAAAAAAAAAAAAAACAACAAAAAACAAAAATGGCAAAAAAAAACAGCCCATCAAAAAAGTGCTTGCTAGTCTTTGTAGTTTTTATTATTTTTTCAATGAAAAAAAAGTGCATTAAAATGAAATCAAACCTATTTTAGATTTTTTAAAAAAATACATATTTTTAAATGGATTGATACTGATGCAAAAGCTCTATGGTGCCTCAGATTTTATAGAAGGGAAGCCTATAGTATTTTGCAAAATATTTTTGGATTGCAGAAGCAAAGTTATATTCAGTTTTTAAAAGGCTGGAGTTTAAAATGCTTTTCGCACTAGTCAAATTTAAAAGACTGGTATGTAAAGGTACACAAGCGGGCAATGTTTTTTTTTTTGTTTTGTTTTGTTGCGTTTTGGATTCGATTTTAAAAAGCCTGAGCTTGAGCACACGCAGGGTGTCATGAAACTGGTTAGTGGATTCCCCATTTTTGGCCGTGTGGTTAAATAAGGCCCAGAAGTGTCAGGTGGGACAGGTTAAGTAAAGCCTGTAAGCCAAGACTGTGACCAGACTTTGGTTCTGGCTCTTGGTTGATTTAGAGGATGTGGCATAAAGTCATAGCTGAAATATTTCAAGGTGATTCCAAGTGGTTAATTGTTCTGTAATGACCAGAAGAGTTTACAGTGTATCAACGACATTGAATAATGCATGGAAAATTACCAATGCATTAGTTTGCCCAGTGGAGGTTGGATGTGACGTGAACAGGTATTATTATTATTGTTAATATTATTATCAATTCTCAAAATATAGAGATGTAAGCTTTTGTCAGGCTGCTTATGTGTGCATACGTGTTCTGTATGTGGGTACATGTATGTGTGTGTATGTGTGAGACAGGAAGATGCATACATGCTTTGTCTGGTCAACTATGTGCTAGCGTGTGGCTCAAAATGGAGAGAGAGGATTTGGCAAAGGGTAACGAATGAGTCTACAGTGCTATAGTTTGCTTTGACGGGCCATGGGCCACTTGTATCACTGCCTTCTATTTGTGTGCTTTTACTTTCTGTCATGGTGCTCAGAACTGAGGAGGGACGGCAAGACAGTGTTGGGGGAGAAGACTACCTTTTCTCTGAAACCTTTAGGTTGAAAAGGCCACAGTGACGGAGGTTATGTTGCATTATGACCGCCTTCTGAATTTTATGGTTGTATTTTATACAGTTTGTTTTGTGAGGTGTGGCTCGTTGTGTTAATGAGCTGAAGGAGCCCTAAATGGTTTTGAGTGTTACTCAAAAAGTGGCTAGAAAGTGGATTCTATATGGAGTTGGTGGAATTGTGGACTGGTGTATAATGTGTATGAAGATAATGGTGAGGAAGCTGTGTCAGTTTAAGAAGAGATGCATGATGCTGCTGAGATGGACAAACATTGGCACACAGGAGAGGAGGCCAAAGTATACAAAGCTCACAAAAATGAGTCTTATAATGAAATATGCCCTCATTTTTGTGAGTAGTGTAGAAGAATCATATGTGGGTCCAGATATCACATGATAATTTAAGTTCTTTTATATATTTGGTTGTTTGACTTAAGTCTGTTTCTTTCTAGGATTTTTTTCTAATTACAGACCAGTATGTAAACCAGTTCAATTGTCACTGCCAGTTAATTTGTGGGGAAATTACAGTAAGTAATAACACAGAAGCTGAACAGATTATGGGAACATTTGTCGATCTGTACATCTAGGGTTCCTCAGTTCCAACAGCAAAGCACTTTGAACACATACTCCTTGAGTCTCAGAGGATAATGGGGTCATTTAATCATGATTTACTCGTTCACGTGTTGTTTTCCCCACTCAAGTGTTGGTATCATGTTTTGTCAAAGCAATGTGGACATTCCAACAAGAAAAATAATATTGCCATTTCCAAATATTGAAGGAAATGCCAGAATGTTTTCTCCCAAGTTTGCTTTTTTTTTTAAAACTTGAAATTGTTCGCTGTTCATTGAAATGTTAATTGGATGTACATTCTTAGTGGTAAAACTAAAACTTCACACGCAATTTGCCCACTTCAGGGGATTCTTTTAATTTATAGAGAATGAACTGGCTAAGCTGCTCTATCAGAGATAAAAAAAAATGCCTTGTTTCATATGGTGCCTTAATTCTATGTGACAAGTGATATCTTGTGCATCTGTGTATTGTTCAGACTGCTGAAGTAGCCTGCAATGTCCACTATTCAGTCATCTCCGTAAAACCTGCTGCTTCCAGAAGTTGAACTGGCTTGGGATTTAAATTGGTTCCACTGAAATCACACTTCTGTGATCAAGATTAAGACCATGTGCATCAACAGAACAGCACAAACACTTGTTGCATAGCTTGCGTTCAAGGAGCAGGCAGTTTGGGGGGTGGGGTGGGGGGGGTTGTCGAGCTTTGTTTTGTTGTGTGTAGTCTATGGTTTTCTGTGGGTGAACGGTGCAGTCGACACAGAGAATTGCATTCCGTAATTCTCAGAGGCAATTGGGCTTCACAAGTCAGGTGACTTCCACTCTCACCAAAACGGGCCTTTATAGCTCATTTGTTGTGCTATGCTGTTTCATTTGTTTCCCCAGTTTTGCTCTGAAAACATTGTAGTACTGTTTTAGAAAATGTGGGTGGGTCGAGTTTGGATATAGCCCGAAAAGTTGCTTCTTGGGGTTGATACTGTATTCCAAAGTGAAGAGAGGTAAAAGTGGTTGTGAAGACAAGTGTCAATAATTTTTTTATTATTATTATTATTGTTGTTTTTTCCGCTGCTAAAAAGCTATGATTTTTTGTTTCATCTTATACACAAAAATAACATAGTTGTGATGTCACTTGTGTGCTGCTATTTTATAAACAATTGTATTATAATTATTTTACTGCTTAAAGAATACTTCAAGAATGCAGAAATAGAGGGTGATAGAAGATCATGAAATGTAAGGAGTATTCGACTGGAAATGCTCTTTGTACAGTGTGCTCCAAAAGAATGGTTCTGTTCTCTCTTTTTTTTTTTTTTTTAAATCTGTTTTCCTGCTCTCCTACAGTTTCCTCTCACAGTCTGTATGTATGGTATGTCAATACCTCAGGTTTACTGGACACAATAAAACCCACATTTCAGTACCTCAAAAGTCATTACAGTTTCCTTGGAGCCGAAAAAAAGTCATCGTACAGTGGAAATAGGAGGGCTTTTTAATAGTCTTTATAAAGTGGACCACAGACCGCAAAAGGCTCTCACCTGGACTTTGTAGTGGATGGAGGGGGAACGTGGTCATTTATTCAAACATGACTGTAAAAACTGAGTTGATCTGTCTTAGTGGGTACAGCATTATGATAATTCCAATTAACCAAGTTTATATGTACACAAGTTTCATATAAAGCAGTACGATTGTGGGACACCTCTCATTTCTTGAGTCACATGTTGCCTTAACCTCCTTACATCTACCTATGAGTTATATGTCTGGTATACTGAAGTTTGCTAGATTAACTGCGCTAGTAACTGTGACAAACTGCCAAGAACACAGACCTCAACACCATATTTCACTGCCAGCATGTTACTCATTCCACATTTGAATGTTAAACTATATGCCTATACGTGTTCTGCCTCCTCCCTCCACTAAGACCATGTCATGTACCTCAAATATGTCTGTTGCACAACCTCTCCAATAAATATCTGCTTCAAAGAATGCTGTTCTGTGTTTGACTTTAGTCAGTGATAATAATGCTGAAAGATGCTAAAAAAAAAAAAGAATGAAATGGAAAATAGAAATGGACTGCCATTCATTCTAGGGTATGGTTAAGCCTGCTCCCTGTGTAATCCAGCACAGACACTAACCCTCTCTGTGCCCCTGAATAGGGATGTGGGGATAAACAATTTTAATAATGGCGACGAAATAGCTTCACACAGTCCAGGGAAAATAAGCAAATGTTACCAGCGATACCTCACAGGTGCCATAGCATTTCCCTAGTCAAGGATATGAAACCAATATAATGGGTCAAGAATTGATACTACTTACCAAGTCACAAATATACTCCTCAGGAAACTTGGGTACATTTCAAAATGAATATCCTCAAATGAAATATTCCCTCAATTTTGTGAGCAGTGTATTTATCTTCATTTAATATTTGCCTTTAAATCCTCTTCTGTAATCAAAATGCATAGCGATGGCTGGATTTGCAATGTCCCCATTTGGCCACTACTGGTGATTTTTGGTAGAACTGGACTTTTAAAATGATGATATTTCACAAACGCCTATAACAATGCGGTAATATGTACCACCATGAAACTGTTTACATTTGACTGTTACTGACATACATGTTACAGAAAAGCTGCTTTAAATAGTTTTCATAACTCAAGAGCCCTGATATTTCTATTCTTTTATATTATTAATCTGCTAGATTTTTATCAGTAAATACATTTGTTTGATAAGTTCATCTGCAAATTAAATTAATATTTAAAACAAACATGCAACATGCAGAGAAAAATATCAGATAGTGATCCAGCATTAAATAAAATTGCAATATGGTATTTTTGCCAGATCTCCCACACCTAATGCTAAGCAGTATTATGAAAGTATAAAGATACATTCCACATCCAGTTGTGAAACAGGTTTACAGGAAAACACTCACTCTCAGAAAGGTTTCGCGAGTTCTATGAGAAATCTAGCAGACATAAAGCCATAAAAAATGATATTGTATCATATTTTAAGACATGGCACCAATGCAGATAGCAGAATAAGACCCAAACAACTCCATTCATCCAATATCCGGTATGAAAAGAGGGAAATTCATTCACATGGTCTTCTTGTACGCAAAGATGAGCAAAGAATAAAAGCCTTAATTGTCAGATATAAAACATACACATGCCTAGATGTGCAAAATAATTCATCAGGTCTTGATTATTTTTCTTAGCAGAATGGTTGTTTCTTTGGCAAGTCCTTTAAGCTCATGATCTAGCCTGGTTAGAGTTTAAGGGAGACAACTGTTTGAAACCATTTAGAGAAACAACACTACTTTTTTTTTTCAATCGGGTGTTTGGACCGTTGTTTGTTTGTTTGTTGGGGCAGGGCTACCTACATGCCCAGCAGTGTATCACAACAGCTGCTTCTAGCACCAAATTATCCAATATAAAACAACCGTTAACTCCTAATTAACCACTGAATAAGAGTGTAGGCAATTGAAACTACTAACCACACTCAAACACCATCTTGTTAATCACCTACTTCAGTTATTTTCCAGCTCAGCGTTTGTTATTGGAGGTTTTTGCTTCAGGTAGCAGGTTAGGGTCGTAAAAAACGGTTTTACAGCGGAACGATTTTACTTAACTTATCTTCTTAAAAGGAAAAAACCGTGAATAAACTCACCCGAGTACACAGCTTTTCTCCGCACGTGCTGCATTTGTGAAAAGTTACCGGTAGACGTTTAACGGCCGTAAAATTCAAATCGCCTCGGCGTTCGCGCCAACCTGTCGATACTACTTGACGGCACGTGGAAACACTGGTAGCCAATCAAACGTAAAGCGAGCTCTGTCGTCAGGGTAGCTCGGCATGTGCGGAAACCTGAGACCAATCACGGAGCAGAGCGACACGTGACGTCACGGCGAATCGCTCTGATTGTGCAACCAACTACATGTGAGAAATAGCACCATAACCACTACGTGCTAAACTTTCCAGAGAGCGTTGTTATTTTCCAAGTGACGTTTTAGAGCTTAATGTGCAATGTCTGGTGGACAACGGGAATTCTATAAAGCATTGCAGTTAGACTAGCGTTCAAACGGTGTCGGTTATGAAGGGCAAACGAGGCCAACAGTACTTTGTAGTGATTAGGTTGTAGGGAATAAGTTGTGATTTAGGACACACTCCGTCACACTGGCAAGCCGATACGACTTGGTGGATTATATGTTGTTTAAATCGGTTATTTTATTTATTGAAATCCGTTATTATTAACGGGCTAATGTTGTCGTTTGGTTTAACAGTAGTGCGACAGTAAGTTGAACCTATTTTATTATTATTATCGATATTTCTATGCATGGAATTAGCCTTTTTCCATTTTCCGTTCCCATAACATGTTCTCAGACATTAGTTTGTTAAATTGTTGCACAAAATAAAGCGTTTTATCTAAAGTGTATAGATTATGTTTAATATGAAATATGCTATTAAGCCCCCCTGCCTGCGTCAAACCTGCGAAAACTATCCAATTTCTTGTTCCATGGCTGCTGGGTAAAAGCCTCCAGCCTCTTTATTAAAAGGTCAGTGCTAGCTAGTCATCCACATGTGATATTTAAAGCCTTAAAGGAACCTTCCAACATTTTAAAATCCAACCACCTAACCTTTTCCTAACCACTGTCTGACACATTTATAAAGTATGTACTATTACCATAAACAAGAACTATTAACAATTAGAAAAGAACCCAGCACACCAGAAACCCTGGGAACCCAAGCCAGAGAACCCATTCCCAGCTGAACTATGCATCATAAAGATCAAGATTCGAGGTTTAAGATTTGCTCCTCGAGCAATGCCCTTAACCCCCTCTTGCTGGAATTGTACCTTGTCAGATTGTATGAGCTGTAAGTCACTCTTCTGGTCTCCCTCCACATTAGGGCACAATGTGGTTCATTTTTCCACTCATTTCATAGCACTGTTTCGTTTGGCAAGTGAAGACTAATATGACAGAAATGTGAACTGATTTTCATCTCTGTTTTGCCTTACCAGTGGTGAGACACGGTACAACAAGGAAGGCCTTCTTCAAGGTAAATTCTAAAGATATTGTAATGGCTTTATGTAATGTGTGCAGCACCCTTGGTCTGCTTGTATGGGACAGAATCAGCCCTTCATCCCAACACTGGGATTTTTGCAACACTGGCCGATTACTTTCTGGAATCTCCCATCTGTACCACACCAGCTTCCAAGAGCACATGCTTGCCTTGAGGCACCAGGATCCATACTTCCAGGTGGGATGAGTGACGCTGGAATTCAGGCACCAGTAATCCACTGGGTTTCTCTTCACATGAGGCTTATCTAAAAATGCGGGGGCATCACTGGACGGCGTACCACGCACAACGCAACAACCCAGCCCCCACCTTGAGGAACCTTAAGACCATTAAAGCTTCTGATTAGGCGATTTTGTTTTGTGGATCTCCTGTATACGGGCATGAAATACCAAGAACTCAGCCACCTGTATCTTATAGCTTCTTGGGGTGGGGCTAAGTCTGTGACTTGTGGTGCAGATCAGGGGTGCCCCCACATCACATAACTTTGAGAATAAACATACATCTATTGTAACCACTTTTTGCACAGTGCAATAATGTTTAAGAACACGTCTATATTACTGTTAGTTCTACGGTATATATTTGTAACATTCTGTACTGTATCTTCTCCCCTTTTATGTTTATCATATTTTATTTCTTTTCATTTCAGTTATCACGTAAAGACGCATGGTGCTCTAACATCATCTAACGCAATTGCTTTTTGAACGCCACAGAGTGCCATCGTATTTCATGCTCCCATGCACATTTACAACTTCTTGTAATTTCTTTTAATTGCAGCACACTAAAGACTCTTTTTGTGTCATTTTTGATACAGCACATTCAATCAGTACAGTAGTGTGAATATAGTCCAGCCACGAGCAGACTGTATCAGAACACCACTATCTTTAGTTCATTTTATTCACTCTTCTTTTGTTCAGTTTGCTGTCCCTGTTGTGCTTTATTATTTGATCTTAAGTGTCGTCTACTATTACTATTACCAGACCTTCAGCATAAACATTTGGGTGAATTCAATTCAATTCAATTGTATAGCGCTTTTTACAATGGACATTGTCACAAAGCAGCTTTACATTGATGCATGAACAAGTGTCACAAATCTGATTCTATGTGTCCCTAATGAGCAGTGGCAAATCGACTCCCTTAATATCAGGCAACTCCCTGAGATTAAGAGGAAGAAACCTTGAGAGGAACCAGATTTAGAAGGGAAACCCATCCTATTTTTGGGTAATAAACATGATTAACATTATATATAAAATATTTCAATGTATTTAGTCTATGTAGAGATGGGAGAGGGAGCATCTTCGGCATGGCTGATCGTTCCATTTCCAGGATTTAGCAGACACCATTATCCAGATCGACTTACAACTGATACAGTCTTACAATCCAAGCAATTGTGGGTTAAGGGTCTTGCTCAAGGACCCAACTGTGGCAGCTTGGCAGAGGTGGGATTTGAACCCTGGACCTCCTGGTCCAGAGTCCAGTACCTTAACCACTAGGCTCTTACAGTCCTGACTATTGTCGTCATCTGATATTATCTCATGATCATCAATAGCGTCTTATACTGTGCACATTTTTACATTTTTTAAAATCTGTATCCTTGTTTTTTTTATTTCAGGCCAGGGAATAGATTCCTCACTGTCTGAAGCTGGAGTGCAGCAAGCTGAAGCAGCTGGCCAGTACCTGCAGGATGTAGCCTTTACTAATGTTTTTGCCAGCGATATGAAACGTGCCAGGCAGGTGAGCCGTGGTGGTAGCGACAGGTTTTCAGAATAGCTTAACGAGAGGTGGAGAACGTCTTTACATTACTTGATAAGCAGTGGCTTTGCTTACAGCGAAGCAGGTGACTTTCACCATTTTATACCACAGTAATGTAAAATTAAAGAGTATTATTTTCACCTGAAAACTGTCTGCAGACGTTACATAAATGCGTCAGAGGTACCGCTGAAACCCGAGTAGAACCGTTATACACAATGAATGATGGATACTTTTGTTTGATACTTTTGAAGCTAAAAATGAATTGATATACTGAATTCCGAACAACACAGAAGATCGGCCAGAGGAAACAAAGACCCACTGAGAGAATGTGAAACAGATTTTATAATTATAGGTTAGAGAGAATATACAGATAGCAGGGATCAAACAAAGGAGTACTACTTACAATAGGACAGGAAAATAAACTCATGAATGCCATTCACAGCTCGTTACAAATAAGCAACGGAAAGTCATCAACACATGAACGATTAACTTGCATTAAAAATGTCTCTGCTTACATCAACCTATTATAGAAGAACTTCCTGTAGTTCAGTCGAGCTAACGAGCAAGCAAACACACCTGGTAAGATAGTTACAAACACACTAATGACACACTTTTGCTCTAAAACCCCTGCCTCTGTTCGTAAAAGTCTACAGTTAGAAAAGTTAAAAGACATATTTTTGTGTAATATTGTACTTGATATGTAATTGTTAAGACTTCAGTCATTAAAGATTCTAGACGGGATGGTCGAAAAATGGCAAATACTTGTATTTGTTAATGAAAAATGTTTTTGACCTTTCTGTGTATATCATTCGTTAGTGTGATTAGTGTGTTAGATTTTTAATGGTGTTAAATTCAGACCTAATCATTTCTGGGTGATGTCATACTCCTTCAAGGCTACAGATGGAACCTCACAGCAACTTCCCTAAAAGGTGCTACAACATATAGCTCACTAGCTGTACTGTACCTTTGGGTTAGAATGTCCACAAACATTGGTTCTCTTTCTACAGTACTGTGATAAATAATTTCTGTAAGCAGTCTGCTGTCTGATGATACTCATTGTCTTAGGACAAAAAACTGTGTTTTGCCATGCACTTGTGTGTTGCAGACTGCTGAAATTATTTTGAGGATAAATAAGAGATGCAGCAACCTAGACATTGTGACTGATCCATCACTTAAGGAGCGGGTAGGTGTGAGACCGTTGGGTCAATTCATTGTTGTCGACCTGAGTACTTTCCATAGTAATATGTGATGACCATCATGATGTAGAGTGGAGATTCCAATAGTCTGTGTCGCACCTAACAAGGGTCTTAGGTTATAATTATGTCATTTCAATTATACAAAGTAATATGCATTTAAATAATTTGCGCTAATTATAGATATACAATAATTAGTTTTAAAGGATTGCATTCTGTACTTTGTAATTTGCCTCACAATGGTTTGTGACGCAAAGACTGTATCAGTTGTAAGTCGCTCTGGATAAGGACGTCTGCTAAAAGCCATAAATGGTATTACTCATATATACTTTTAAGTCAATAGTCCTTTTTGTAGTATCTTTGGTGTCTTCCACAGGAGTAGTTCATTGTCCCCCACAACAATGGAATGAAATGTACATTTATATTGTTTAGCAGACACCCTTATCCAGAGCGACTTACAATTCATACAGTCTTATAATCCATGCAATTGTGGGTTAAGGGCCTTGCTCATGAACCCAACTGGTGGCAGAGGTGGAACTTGAACCCTGGATGTTCTGGTCCATAGTGCAGTACCTTAACCATTAGACCACCACAGTCCCACCCTTGGCCATGAGTATCTGCCTCACGCAATGCTCCCAAAGTCTCAGCTCTCCTCCTGGGATGAGAACAAGATGTAATTGTCATATCATCCATTCTCATCACACATTTAAGCATAAAACAGTGTTGTTTTCCAAACTTGACTTTTTAAATTTCCCTTATATGTATGGGAAAAACTTGTGAAATGGGAACCATTGATAAAAGGTCTGAGCTGTAGTGTTTTTCAGAGTTTTGGTAATGCTGAGGGAGGGCCAGTGGAGAATATGAAGAATATGGCTAAAGCAGCTGGCCAGACAGTCCCAGAGTTCACACCTCCAGGTGGAGAGACAATGGATCAGGTAATTCACTAAGACATGTGAACAAATGAGAATTCGTTTTTCTAACTAATTTATTCATAAACATTTTGATCATTGGGCTAGAAATTGATGTCCTAAAGTGACTCTGAGTGTGCGTGTGTGTATATGTGTATGTGTATGTGTATGTGTATATGTGTGTGTGTGTGTGTGTGTGTGTGTATGTGTATATGTGTGTGTGTGTGTGTGTGTGTGTGTATGTGTATATGTGTGTGTGTGTGTGTTAAATGTAAGAATTACATCTGTAATAGCAAAACTAAGTAAATATTAACATATAAATACTTGTATAGAACAGCATATATTATAAAATATATAATCTTATTCAGTACTTAATTCGTTTTACCATTATTACAACCTTAAACATCTGAGCCACCTAAGGAGGGTGGGTCGTTTTTTGAGTCTTGGTCCTCTTGAGGTTCCTTCCTTAAAGCGTTTAGAGAGTTCTTCCTTCCTACTGTCACCCTAGGCTTGCTATAATTTGGGATTGGATTTATAAGATTATATAATGTTGTGAAGCTGCTTTGTGACAAGGCTATATATAAATAAATCTGGCTTGATTTCCTAAGCAACTGGGCTGTTATGGGTAGAACCTAAAAATAAGCAAATAAAAAAAGATCAAACTGCGACATTCGAAATAATGCCTTTTAACATATTCCATTATTTTACGCATTATGTATGTGGGCGCGTTGAAAAAAGCAAGTATTTTAACACCGATCGTTACATAAAGATCCCTGGGCAACTGGAAAAGGGGGAATTTCTTGAAAAGTTTTACACATTGCCTTCAAAATAAATGTAAATGATTTATATATTTTTAGCTCATGTGCCGGCGTTGGATCAGGGTTAATGTTGCATCATGGCACTGTTCAAAGTTAAGAGCCTTACTGAATTTAAACGATTGGGTTAATCTTGCATTTTTACACATATTCTTCTATTCTTTTAGGTGAAGGTACGGATCAGCATGTTCCTTAATACCCTGTTCAAGCTAATGGCCAGCGAGCACAGTGACAAAATACAGGAAGAAGACAAGTCCCAGCCAGCTGAAACAGACGGACCTCTCACAGGTCACCCAGATGATGGCGTGGTGAATGTGCCTGCCCATGCCCTCGTGGTGAGCCACGGTGCCTACATGCGGGTCTTGGTTCGGTATTTCATAGAGGACTTAAGGTGTTCTTTGCCAACTGAGGCAGACGTGGCTCAGGTTTACTCAGCCTGTCCAAACACAGGAATGTGCCGATTCATTGTGACCATACAGTGCTGTGATGCAGGACTTCTGCTCTTTAGAATGAAGTGTGTGTTTATCAACCGCAGAGCCCACATTGAGACAAACGAGTGAAAAGGCCAAAAACAGATGGAAACTGCAGAATGTTTACTATTCAGTTGAAATCACTTTAATCTGAATGAAGCACTTCTGTTTGAACTGATCCTCATGTATTTCTTATTACTATTTCAAAACAGTCACCAGTTCATGGCATTGTTTGTATTTAATAAAGCAATCTACAGTGTTAGGGTTTAGTCAGAGGAATAGAAATGAATTCTACAAATGCCATATTAGACCTTTAAGATCTGGCACTGCTTTGCATTGTTATGGGTATTTTATGCTCCCAATTGCCCGTGAAATGTAGCTTGATGAGAAAATTACATTTTTGTGCCAGATGATATAAAGTAATATATGTATAACCCCAGTGAACCTTGGGTGAAAGAATTCATACTTCCTGACCATGTAAAGAAGGAAATGTTATGTCCCAGGCATGACCCAGCACATAATAAATTTAAATTTTCCTACTAATGATGCAGAGATTTTACTGTTACTGGGTAATGGGGCATAACTAAGTCATGTTTCCTCCTCAAACCAGTCTGTGACTGCGACAGTCAATGGGTTTCACTTGTTTAAGATGTACCTTTGGCGACTGTCACTGTTGAAACCTTTGTCAGATATTGATTTGGAGATCCGTCAGAAAACGTCGGGATGGTATAGAGTCTTCCTTACGCTTACTCTGACGTTTCTGTAATTACAGGCACTATGAACCAGGATATTTCATGTCTTGCATAGACGTCACTGAAAAATATGACGTCCCGAGCTCTTAAATATCAGCGTTCTTTTCTGCATTAATGCTGCCATCACAGAAGTGTAAATGACCTTTCCCAAGGGCACTGACACAACCTCGTACCGTGACAGAGCCTGGCTTTTGGACCTGTTGCTCATAGCAGTCTGGATGGCTCTTTTTTGTCTTTGGTCTGCGTTTCTTCCAAAATGATCTGATTCATATGATCACAATACACGTTTCCATTGTGTGATTATCCATCTCGGATACCACAAGCCCAGAGAAGTCAACGCCGCTTCTGGATGCCTAACATGTACAGTATTTACTCTGTATTGCCACGCTTCATGAGGATGTATCCCTTGCCCGTGTGGTTCTATCAGCTAGTGATGACTGACTTGATTCTTGATGCAGTGCCTGAGTGTCTGAGGGATCAAAAAGCACGGGTTTTCAGCTTAAGCTCGTGCCCTGACCATTTACACACCGATATTCCCTCAGCATTTGTTTAATGGTTTTATGCACTGTAGAGGGAGAAATGTTGGAAATCTTTTTCAGTCCTTCTTTGAGAAAGTCTGAGTTTAACATTTCAATATTTTTCTCACAATTTTGTTTGTTGACAAATTAGAGATCCTCTGTCCATCTGCTGATACTGCTTTTGTGCAAAAGTCCTAAGCCACCATTAGATGAGAGATACTATTATTTGAGCAATGGTGTAATGAACATATCTAACTGTTTTTGAGTCTGTGCATTTATAATACAACCAGAATGCAGGAAATGTGTATGCAGAATTTTAAAACTTTTTTTTTAAAGCTTTCCTGTTAAACTTCCAGTAGGATTAAGATTTCCACTTCTTCAGAGGTCTCTGTCTAGAATTGGAAAGATTAAAATTAATTGGAAGATACAATAAATAAACAGACTAATAAAGATAAATGAGTTAACAGGCCTTTTTTGAAATGGAGAGTGAGTAAAATGATTATTTTTTTTATTTTTTTTGTATTTATTTAAATGTAGTAAATAAGAGTAAAAAGTATTAAGTTACAGAAATAATCAAGTCAAGTACAGATGGCTTCAAACTCTGCCACCTCTGCACCACCTCAAATATTACCAGAATGATTCTAAGGTGGCTATTTATTTTTGTTTGCTTTGTGTTTGTGTACAACTTGAATAAGCAACAGCTCTACAAGTGGTGTGTGTGTGTGTGTGTGTGTGTGTGTGTGTGTGTGTGTGTGTGTGTGTGTGTGTGTGTGTTTATCAGAGATAGCACATCTTTGTTTAGGAAGAATGCCAGGTCTGGAATCACAAGTCAGAAAGTCAACTTATCAGTGTTATCAGTTCTGACCTATTTTTACCTTGCAATAGTTATGTCATTTCACTTGGCTCTAACCCTAAGGTGAATGCCACGGCCACAACTTATATAGACTTACACATTTTGCTCACAGATTTAACTCTTTCCAGGCAAACACAAAACAGCAAGGCTGAGAACCAGGTCAAATGGTTTATTTTATGTACGTTTTATAAACACATATAAAAAATATAAAAAGATAAATATAAAGCACATTTAAATAAATACTATTACAGTACATGCAAGTGTCCGGCACGATTTTTACGAACATAATGCAGGAATACTAGTCACATAAGATCAAACAAACTACATCTTTAAACCCAACTGTATAGAAATTTTCACTACAATTTCAAGAAAAATCGTTAGAATACAGTGATGCGAGCCAAGATCATAGCTCTTCGTAACAAAACTACACTGTGTCTCCAATAGTACTTACATTTTATCCCACCAAACTGGATGATAGGACAGTCCCAGATCTGTGCTTAAACCAGTGGTTCTCAAACGTTTTGCACTGACCAGTGACATGCATTAATGCATATATTACATATTTGAAATGTTTACTTTGTAACAGCTCCACGTCACACTTTGAGAGCCACTGACTCAAAGAAATAAATAAAATAAATGTAGACAGAATTTGCCACTTTCCCAAAAATATTCCACTCAGAATCTGAATTTTCTATTGATTCTGTACTTTTCCATTGCTGGAGTTAGCGGACTGTATGAAAGCATTACCTCTAAAGGATCGTCCACTGAAGTAATGGTCTCCTTTAACACGTTAATGTTATATGCCGGTTCATTCCTGTGCTTGTTTACTGCTCTCATATGGGGATATTCTGATCCTAGCGGATCGGATGGATCGGTGTGCCAACTGCGTCGCTTTCTACGAGCGCCTTTCTTGTGATGCTTTAGAGAAAAAATGTACAGTTGCGATAAGCTACGAGAGTATCTGTTAGGTTTAGTGTGTCGGAAACCAATCAGCAAATCGCCCCTGCAGGACTGAAGCACGGCGTAGCGCTGATGTTGTGTGACATGGTAAAAATGACAGTCCTTGTTGTTGCCAGATACCTGGAGGTGAAAGAACAAGATGACATGAGACAACCAACATAATAAAGCATGTCACATCCATGGAATTGCAAGATAACTGTAAAAAATGCACACTGCTGTAGTGCGGTCGCTTAATTTGGTACACCTGCTATATACAGGAAGTCCACAGCTAATACACAGAACTGTGCAAAAGTCTTAGGACACCATAGATAATTATTTCTCAGTCTTAGTTTTATTAAAATATAACCTGAAAACTCAGGACATTTTGTATGTAGTGCTAGAAAACAAAATCCTAAAAACAGTGTGCGGCCTCCACTTGCACTTGAGCAATAACAACATGTGACAGCTTCAGTGGGATGCCAAGTATACCCTTTTACAGTCTAAAGACGCTTGATTAGGAATGGACTTTTGGGGATGGTAGCAGCTTCAGAAGGGTAACAGGGGGAATCGGGGAAGATATTCTAAAGCTGGCTAAGACTGGATTGAAGATCAGTGGTCAAGAGTACAAAAGTATAATGGAACGAAGAACCTACTATTTTGGATCCACTCGTCAAAAATATACAACAAATCTCATAGTGGGCTAAGACTGAACATGAATGTATATAGTGCTTGATTCATTAGCCATCCCCTAACCTCCTTAATCAAGAAGGAACGACTGCCTAAACATTTTAGACCATTCTGATTATTGCTGAATGGATTGCGGTGGCCTAGCGTTAAGGTACTCTGAACCTGATGGTCCAGGGTTCAAATCCCACCTCTGCCAAGCTGCCACAGTTGGGTCCTTAAGCAAAGCAATTAAGCTACAATTGCTTGAATTGTAAGACTGTATGAGTTGTAAGTCACTCTGGATTAGAGCCTCTGCTAAATACCCTAAATGTAAAAAGCTGTGATACCAAATATCTTTTATATATATTGTATTATTCTTACTCTTCTTGTTTTCCTTTTTATTGCTTTTGTTATACTATTCTTTTTTTATTGTAAATCACCTTCAGTCTCTTAAAAGGCTCTTATAAATACAACTCTATTATTATTATTATTATTAACATGTAAGGTGCATTCCAAACAATGGGATCTTCCTTCTAGGCAGGTTCTAACATTTAAACATAGAACTAACTGCACCTTTAATGAGTGAATATCTCCTTGGATCAAAGGTTCCACTGTAATTCCAGTGTAATGCATTTGTAAAAAAGTAGTCTTTGCTGTGCTTAGAGTGGCCTGAGACCAAATTGTATGTTCAGTGGTAAATTCATTCTGGACCTTTTTTTGTGAAGCCTTGGGTAGGGGTGATTTAAAAATTGTGCTCATGGGCTACGGCAACTGTATAAGAGCAAGTTGTCAGTTTGGGGAACAGCCTAAAATTCCATAACTAAGTAAAGTGTACAATTCAATGTAACTTATATAGCGCTTTTTACCATGGAGCATTGTCTCAAATCAGCTTTACAATATTACATGATCTTAAAAGGCCAATCCCAAATTAAGCAAGCCTAGGGTGACAGTGGAAAGGAAAAACTCCCTGAAAGTAGTAGGAAGAAACCTCAGGAAACATTTTATGTCATGACCATCGAAACAAAGACGGACATGGGAGCACCTTTCAGCTGTTAGAGAAGAAACATTTCAATGTCTGAAAATGGGAGTCATTTAATCACATTACTTCTGCTCAACGAGTATGTTTATGCATTGTCATGACAATTTTCATTATTACATGAATATTTTATATAAAAATGAAATGTTCACTTTATCTGTATCTATTTAAAGTGGATCTTATTCTATACACTAGAATTAGCAAATGAAGGACCTACTGTCTTTTCTTTTCTTTCAGAAAAACGTTAAACTTGTCATCGCCTCAACACATTACCCACGGTTCTGTATAAGCAGAGTATTAGGTCTCGCGCAAGTCTTTCAAGTGTAAATATTATTATAGAATAATTAAAATAAGATTATTACAAATTATTTATCACAATTTAAAAGGTGGAAAAGTGGCCCCAGTTAAAGAATCACCCATAAATAAAAGGGTTAGTGTATCCACTAATCATTAACAACATTTGATTGTATTTCACTTACCGAGGTGTATAACTGTCCTCTGGAATCCATACATAAGAACTTAGGACTTTTTAGCACCAGGAAACAATGTCTTTTGTTCTTCTGGTAGGTGATTTCTTCTGCCGTTTGAGAGAAACATCATCATTGTGTTCAGCACACGATAACAATTATATGAGCCTTCTTATAAAACTGCTGACCTACCTTTAGAAACAGCCTGGATGATTTTCTGAAGGTTTTCCATTTCCTCCATAAAGTTGTCCATGAAGGATTTTGTTTTAAGCCGTCTAGATGTTTCAGTGTCGCCTGCCATTGCATTAGGGGGTGACAATGGCTGCTGCAGAGGATGGCATGTGCCTGTAGTGTAGAGCTTAAGAACAGCCCAGCAAAGAAGAAGATTCGAGAGCATGGCCATTCCGGCGAGAGTTTGTGATACAGAGATGTGGTACCTGTCTGTCTCTCTTTATTTGTGTAAAAAAAAAGTGGTTCAAAGTTCTTATTTGGCTATTGAAATAAGAGAAGTGGCCCTGTCATTGGCCATATACTGCTTGTAGGCGGGACTTGGAGCTGATGTAACTCACCTTACCCTGATGCAATGCCATCATGCAATGTCATGGTATAACAGGTACAGTGTTGCTCGAAAGTTTTAAATGTTCCATGTTTCTTCACGAATATGATCTACAACACATCTCATATTTCACACCAGTGCCAATTAAACCAATCAGACAAAAGCATTAAACACTCTGTCACTGATTTATTGATCCATTATTACATACCTGTGAGTGGCAAGCGTATGTGGAAGCAATAACGGCAATTTAATATTTCCAGTAACTCTCGATCAATCCTGCACTTCAGCAGGGAAGGTCTTTTGACCTTTCCTCCATATACAACACCTTGAACTCTTTTAACAGGTCATCCCACAACATTCCTGTTTGTAGGGTCTTGATAAGACTTGGCCTTTCCAAACCATTACTTCTCTTTGCTCTTCTTAAAGGGTTCTTTAGTAGACTGACTTGCTTAAAGTCGTTGTCGTGCTGCATGACCCGCATGCTCTTGGGACTGAGTACATGTCCCAACATGTTTTTTTTAGAATTTGTATAATCAATAATTGGCAGCAAAACGGGCCAAAACCATGATACTACCACCACCATGTTTTACGAATTAGGTAATGTTTGTATGCTAGATGCTTTCCCCCCCCCAGACCTAACGCTTCTAATTTGAACAAAAAAAAAGTTATTGTGGTAATGAAATCAAAAGAAAAGAGGTAAGAAAATAGTGTTGTAATCTAGATTTTTTAAAACTATTTTGTTATATATGGAAACAGCACTTCAAAGCCACCCTAAACCTTGTGCTGTATTTTATATGCAGTGAACATTGGCCGAATTGTTCTGAATGGTTCTTATAAACTATAATCTTGCTCTTTGTTAAGAAACAGGCAAGCTCATATAGTGATTGTCTTCCAATATGCAATATGCATGCAGATACACTTTAAAGCCAAAAGATGCCCAAATAATAGATTTACATTTAGTAACGGGCATATACTATAATCCACAGTTACAGGTGTGTGCCATTTAATGCCCAGCCGATCAACGTCCATTCGCTTTAGTTTCGAGGTTATGATAGGAAATACAAATCTGTCCTATGTGTATCTAATTAACGTCTGAATGACAGAAGCTAGTACAACCAAACCCTTGCGCCTCATTCACACAGAAAAGAGAAACACTGTAAAGAAAATTTTAAAATGATGGTATTATTATATATATAACTTTTTTATGTTCAGTATTTCAAGTTGTATAAAAGACTTTATGGTACAGCAGTAATGTACTAAATGTTTTCATGTTGCAGTTTAAGTAATATTATTGTTTAAAATAAAACGCCATGGGCAAAGTATCTTTGTGACATATGGTAATGTCCGGTCAATGTCCATTTTGGTCAACGTGGTTGACAGGTGGAATGCAGAGATCAGGTGGTGCAGCTGTAAATCTTTAGCCCAACACAAGGATCCTGGTTTGAGTCCCTGATGGTGCCTTCTGTCTGGGTCGGACACAAAGGCACAACTGGTCTGAACAAGGGAAACAGTCAGAGGTTATTAAGTTTCACTGCTTGCAACAGCGACCCTGCCCAGCTGTGCAGTTAATTGGTGCCTCGTTCAGGAATATCAGCATAGACTCTGGACCCCCACCAGGATAAACAGGGTTAAAATGTGGAAATAAAAAAAAACCCCACTGGTATCAGTATGGAGTGTGCCCCTTTTGTTGAAGAAGACCCTTCTTAGAAGCTTTTCTGATGTGTAACAAATGTGAGGTCAGATCAGACACTGATGTTGGACTGAAGTTCTTCAAAACATTTCCTTATGGCTAGAGAATGCCCATACTGGAAGTGTCATATTTAGGCTCACTGAATTGTTCAACAAAACTACTGTCTGTAATATTTTATTGAAGCACATTCCATAAAATACTTCCTAATGAAGTATTTTAGTGCATGTTAAAAGAAAGTATTGATGCCACACTTTATTAGCATTTATATCACTAAATATGTTAATTTATTTGATCAGAATTCCTCTCACCGAGCAGGCTTGAGGAAAACGGCTACTGAAGAATTTCTATTCCTTTCAAAATAAAATCGCCATAGGGCTTCTTCAAAGCACGAATGAACATCAGGGATAGTCTGGAACACGTGATTTGTTATTGCATCATAAAATCTAACACTCAATCAGACAGGCTGAGCAACACTGGGAAATGAGCGTGTAGATATTGAGCAATATTCTTCTCATACAAATGTGAACTGTTAATGAGATAACCGTAGATTGAATCTGTCTTTTGTTCACTGATATTATGTTGCGGAAATGTCAATATGTCAGAACAGTTTCACATAAAAGATAAACTTGTTCAAACCAAGTACTGGGTGACTAACCCTTCACGCAAATGCAGTTCTTGTTTGGGCAGCATCTGTGGCTGAGAGGGTCGATCCAGCTGGAAAGAACAAGTACTAAGAATCCAGGTTCAAATCTTGGGCAGGTTGAAGGTCAAGTTTAGGACAGGTTCTGGACCCTGACCAGGAAAGATGGGGGGTTAAAACCAAGAAGAGATGCCAAAGCACTCACAATGTTGACCAGGAAAATCAGGGTTAAGCGTCACAAGTATACAATCCCCATTTTACAATGGTCGACGTTGCTATGGGAATCTGATAATACACATAAAAACACGTTCAGCAGACACCGCACTCCAAATGTTCAATTACGATTTTTCCCTGGCACAGTATGATACTTTCCTGTATTATCTGTGACTTAGGGAGTCACATAGAACTAGCGATGAACACTGGGAAGTGGAGTGGAGACAAGCCATGGTTGTGACAATAATCTTTCTGGTTTTCACTTTCAATACATCAATATTTTACACCAGAATCTCAACGCTTTATTATAAAATAAGAAAATAAGCTTTGTGTTCATGATTTTGCCCAGATGTAGTTTAATATAAGTGTTCTAAGCATGTTTAAGGTTACGCTATATATAGTACACACTGCTCACAAAAATGAAATATCCCCTTATTTTTAAGCAGTGTATATGAAACTCTTCAAATATATTCAATTTAAGATGGATCTGTCAGGACGTGTTCCCATTGTAAGTTAGAGAGCAGCTGTAATAAATGTATGAGGCTACAGGTTTTAGTAACAGGCCTGATTTCATCTAACTGAATGAAGAATCCAGAAGGTGGTTTCAGTTTGAAGTTTGCACTGTAAACCTTAAAAATGTACTTAAAAATTAGGGGATACTTTAAAAGGAAATATCCCATAATGAAATATCCCCCGATAATAATTAATAATTAATCTAATTAATAACCAAACCAAGGAAAAATGTACTGTGATATTTGACAGAACCATGAAGTGGCCAAATTTCCATAAATAATGAACGGTCAGTTCATAGTCAAGCAAATTTACAATTGTGCTATGAAATTTATCAAATGAACAATAAAGAATCATATTAGAAATTTGAACTTTATGGTCATAGTGTGAAAGTAAAACAGTTTACAGTTTACAGTGCGTAAGTCTATCACACCAAATATATATGTTTTAATATTTACTTGCCGCATACGTTTTTTAAAAAAAAGGATACAAACAATTAGCAAATGTAGGTGTGGATTCGTGTGATGACCAGATGGATCAAACCATTTACATTTACAGCATTTAGCAGACGCCCTTATCCAGAGCGACTTACAGTCTTACAATCCAAGCATTTGTGGGTTAAGGGTCTTGCTTAAGGACCCAACTGTGGCATCTTGGCAGAGGTGGGATCTGAACCCTAGACCTTCTGCTC
>JAUZST010002237.1:0-18235 GCA_034779995.1 Parotocinclus haroldoi | reverse complement strand
CGAAAGAAAGGCTTGACATTCAGGACTTGAATAAATATTTCATTAAAGAATATTAGAAATAATTTCAATATAAACATAATACACACAATATATAAATATATATGAAAAAATAATACAGAATGTTCGTAATAAGATTGGTAATGAGCCATAGGTTATTAATTATTATCTTTTAGGTTTTGATTTTATTTATTTATTTATTTTTACAAAACATGACTGGGTTATTTCTGGCAACCTGAATCAGGACAGCTAACGAGTGCATTCAAAATAGAATATTTTGCAAGTGATTTTGTAAATGACCCAATGAACATCTTTTTTTTCTTTCCCAACATATTTAAAAGTGTACAGGCTTGAGCTTGGGATTAACATGACCGAGTGATTTCTTCAGTTTTATGCGTCAGTTTTGTTGCCTTTAGCTCTTGTATTATGAATTATGCTATTTACGTGTTTAAATATATTAATAAAGCACTAGGTTTTTCACGTTATTTGTTAGACAGATGACCTAAAGGTCCAAAAAGAGGTGCGTTTTAAGCAAAAAAGTGAATCACTGAGTGAATCAAGTGAATCTTTTCCTTCATATTTTGAACTGAATGTGCATATCAGAACGAGTCAAATCACCAAAGTGAGTCGTGATTCTATTTTTGTTCACAAACCCAAATCTGCTAGGCTGAAAGAAGAACGTTACACGAATCGATTTGGAGCAGCGATGCGCCTCTCGGCAGCTCAGATCTCTCTGGTGAAAGTGCAGAATCGAATCGAAAGATTCAGTGAATCGACTCGCTGAACCGATTGGGCGTTGGCCACAAAGACAAAACAGGCACGCGTAGAGCAGGAGGGTCATGCAACCGACAACGCCAGCTCACGGGGGTGCCGGTGCGCGGGACGCACCTCTCCGCAGCGGGCGGGGCGAGTTCGGCAAGACTCCTCCCCCTTGACCTCGCGAGACACGATCAGAAGGAACTCAGATTTCCGCCCGTAGCCTACACTGACCAGCTGGAACGACCAATCAGAGCACGTGATCACACACCCGCCGCTCGGCCCCGGAGCACAGAGGGGAAAAGGGGGCGGGGGACGAGGGGGCGGGCCCGAGGGCCTCCTACCTGCTCGAACCTCCATCCGTCCGACATGGTGGAGACCATTTGGGTGAGTTCCTCCTCCTGACACTGCAGCACCCGGTACACGTGCTTCACTGGAGTCTGCACGGAGTCAAGGTGTGTCACGTACAGGTAAAGGGGAGGAGCCGACAATGTGCAGGGTTAGGAGGGCGGAGCCACAATACATTTAGCCAAAAAAAAAGCAAAACCTGTGCAAGGATTTCAGTCTTTCAAAATAAATCAATACTACAGCAATGTGTGTGTGTGTGTTGGTGTGTGTGTTGGTGTGTGTGTTTTCTACTCACAAGCGCAGTCTTGGCCTCTCTCTCTCGAATTCTGTCTTTAATTATTTTGATCAAAGATGTGATGTTGTAGAACTCCGCCTCCTCCAGAGCTCCTGCAGCACAAGCGCACGACGTTGTGTTGTTTATTTGTGTTAATCTTTTCCCACACGGGTTTGTGTAGACGTTTTGAAAGTGCTGTGTGTGTTGTTTTTTTGGAAAACACTATTATTATATCATTTTATATATGAAATAGGTTTATAATACGTACCTAATGCACATAGGTGCCCATTCCCCGAGGTCTTAATAATAAAAACAAAAAAATACTAATAATATATATATATATATGACGAATTAATTGCTTAATAATAAATACAAATCTGTAAAGCGTTTAAAAGGTGACACCGTGTCGCATTTCTTTAAGCGCGCCCATTCCCTCTTGGTTGTGTGCAGCCAGCGAGGCTCGTTTGTTCGTGTCCTTCGTTTATTCATTCGGTGATTTAAGTCGATAAAAAAAATAAATCTCGACTCTAGTTTCTAGGTTAACCTCGAGTTTAGAGATGCCAAATGACCCAACGCGTCTACGGGAATCGAACTGGAGCGTCCCCAATGTAACGCCTTTAATATTTCGGGAGTCACACCTGTTCAGTTTATGGCGACCAATGAACCTAAGGCTTGTCTTTGGAATGTGGGAGGAGCCCGGAGCACACAGAGTCATCCCATGGGGGGAGAACATGCAAACTTTACGCAGGTATAGTTTAAACCATGAGGAACAAACGGAAACAAAGGGCAACCAAACGACGTTTTCATACGACACAGGTCTGTAAGTGTAACGTGCATGTGTGTGCGTGTGCGTGTGTGTGCGTGTGTGTGTGTGTGTGTGTGCGTGTGTGTGTTACCTTCCTCTGTAAGGCTTTTGTTGAGGACCAGTTTGCCGTGCCTGAGGTAGTTTAGGATGGGCCCAAAGTACACTGGATCTCTGTCGATCAAATACGCACCCGATTCATCCTGCCCACACACACACACCCACACACACACACACATACACACACACACACTTAAGATCGAACCCCCAGCAGACCAGCATCTCCAATAAAACCCCTCCAAAGCAACCTAGATTCCCACTGGAGACTCTCAGTGTGTGCAACCTTTTACCGAAATCCGAAATGGATCCACATTCATTTTGAACACGACGAGACCCTGCGCCTCCTGACGTTGCTTACGAAACCTGACGCACAGCGACGAGGACAAAAGTATTCGGACACTCCAGGCCACGAGTACCGAGTGTGCAAACTCAAATCGGTCCGACAGGAACCACGAGTCGTGATTGAATCGAACGACTGAAATGAGCGATGGAGACGGCGA
Source organism: Parotocinclus haroldoi (assembly GCA_034779995.1). Classification (NCBI taxonomy): domain Eukaryota; kingdom Metazoa; phylum Chordata; class Actinopteri; order Siluriformes; family Loricariidae; genus Parotocinclus; species Parotocinclus haroldoi. The sequence continues at coordinate 15,498 of JAUZST010002237.1, read as the reverse complement.
GGTCTCTCTCGTGGACGCCGTGGCGTCCGCATACTTTTGGCTACGTGGAGAGTAGGTATCTAAAAAAAAACGCTCCTATATACAGTCCGTGTTGTCATGTTGAATCTCAGAGCGCGGACAGAGATGCGCCCGAGGAGTGCGGGGTTAAATATTAATGCAGTTAGGAGTGTGTGTTCGCTCCCGTCCACCAGCTCTCTCCTTAATGGCAGGAGGTTCATGAATAAAACACACACACAGGCACACGCGCGCCATGCTTGGTGCACTAGAAGCCTTAGAACCCCTAGCACACCTTATTGAGCCACTGGGTGGTTTGGCATGTTCTCCAGGCACTCACGAAGCTCTGTAGTAGTAATTCGTTGTCAGTTCCCTAAAAGGGTTTGGCTTCGAATCGGCAGATAATGCTTTCATAACTTTTAAAGCGCGAGCGTATCAGTGCTAATCTCTGGGCAGCTGATGGCCCCTGAGAGCTGGATTAGGCCAGACTGACATGGATTAGGGAATTTTGGGATTACCGCACTGTGAAAGGGCGAAACAGCAGGGCGCAGGGACAGGGCGCGGGTGCGAACGTGGGCAGCGGGCTTGAAGGACATAAGGCCTTCGCTAGACTAGAATATATATATATATATATATAATAAATAAGGAAGACCTTGTTTTCATTCCGGAAAAAAACCTTCCCTTCAAGGGGCAGACGAATAACGACGTGGGGGTGTGGACTGTCTTTAAAAACAGACCCGATATGAAGAAATGTTTGTAAGAGCAACACTCAAAGTGTGCGAAAGGGAAACAAAGCACAAGCGTGCCAACACCGAGCCCATATCCAAATCGGCGGGACCTCGGGGTTGCCGCTCCACGAGGTGTGGGTCCTAGAGGTGTTATTGCCCTTCAATAAGGACCCCCCCCCCAAAATAAATAATTAAATAAATAAATAAATAAAATAATGGGACTGATATAGATCGACTGGAGTGTTTCCCAGATTTTTGCGTTCATCGCTAGTCCTGCAAGAACTTTTGGGGGTTTGCGACTACGAAACACCGCCATGGACCTGCGTCTCGCCCATGAACTATTTAAACATGCTCCCAACAAACCCCCCCCCCCTCCCCCTCCTCTCCACGACCCCTGAACAGGGCTTTAACAGTTTTTAAAAACCTCAAATCCGAGTACAGTTTTATCGTACTCTTATTTTGTAATATTCAGGAGCGTAAAAGTACCATGTGCTCACTGAACAGTTTAATATCAATGCTGCACTACAGTATTACCTTTAATACTATTTTGTGCCATAATAAGCTAGAGTATTGGGTATGAAAGAGTACTAATAATGTGCTACTTAGTATAGCACGGCATTAAAAATAAACTCATTCCGCTAAACAGGCGCAATTTGCTTTAAAATCTTAATTCTTAATATTAAACTTAATCTGAGTTTATTTAAAAAAAAAAAAATAAAATAAAATAAAATATATATATATATATATTCAGCATTCTAATGCTTCACCAAATCTCGTGCTTTTACAAAAAATAAATAACATATAAAAAATATCCCGGGGCAGGAAGGTAACAGACAAGGACAACAGACGTATTTTTAAGTAAAATATTATTCTATTATTATTATTACTGGATTATTACGATCCTATGAACTATTATTATCGAAAGAGTAAAAGACTCCGGTTTGAACGTATAGGTGGAATAGGGAGTAACACAGCAAGAGAAAAAGGGGATAAACATTATTGGAATGATTTTAATTATTACATTTGATAGTAAAGCGTAACATTACGCTTGGCAGTTTTTATTGGATGTTATAAATGGCATCGCGGTTCAGGGCACTTTGCTTGATTATAAATCTAAAGTTAATTGTATATAAATTAATAATCTAACTCGCTACGTTCTTAGTGCCTTTGCCACCGTTTTAAGTGTTTTTACTCTTGGTGTAGTGATGGTTGGACACGTTTACTGTATTACTGTAAAACCTTTATAAAAAGACTTATGTACTCAAATGAGAAGTTTAATGCTTGTACAGAGCGTTTTCTGTTCTGTACAGAACAGCATTAGAGTAGCTGTGTCCTAAAAAAAAGCCTAATTCTCCCGTAAGATTGAACGGAACACTTTATGTACTATTCTAGCGTACTGTGTAGTATTTAACCATATAAAACGACGTCTTATTTAAGCACACTGCGTAGGGAGTTAGGACGCGCCGGTACCTTGTCGGACTGCAGCTCGGGATCGTCCTGGCACAGCCGGTTCAGGAAGGATTTGGGCTCCCGGCACAGCGTCTGAGTTGTGGTGAGAAAGTATGTGCCCCCCACGTTGAGCCGGACCCACCTGGACGGACACGGTACCGGCCCGGAATCGCCATCCTGCGCGGCCATCGGTGTCAGAACGAAGTTAAGTGATGTGCAGCAGCAGCAGCAGATCCGAGGGACGGTGACATGACTCTGATCTGAGCACTGGGGAACAAAAACAGCAGCTCCCAGGCTCCAGGAACACTCCAGAGTTGCCAGATTAGGAACAAATACCCCTTAGGACCACTCTATTTATTTATGTGGTTCGTATTGTACGTTTGGCGTTTTTTATTCATTCATTGATTTGATTCTTTACCCGTTTCGTTTTGTAGAAATGAAAGTATATCACTTTACACTTAGCTACTCGTGTGACACACTATTCACGTGCACCGTAGCTCCGAGGGCGCTCCACAGCACCACGTAGTGGCCGAAAAGTATGTGAAGGACAGGCGCGTATTCGCGGCAATCTGGCAACACCGCACCTCGCGCTGTATCTCTATGAATTTTCCACGTTGAGTGGAAAAACCTGTGGGAATCATTTACAGAACACACTCAGTTTCGAGCAACAGCTTGGCCAGCCACGGGCCGATATGTACACCGCTCACAGGAATGAGGGGGGATTTCAAAAATGTGAAGCCAATTTAAAAAAAAAAGGAAATTAAAGGAAAGGAAAGCCAAAGAAAGTTGTTCCATTATGCAAATAGATTAAAATGATGATGATGGTGATTGGTTAGTCGGTGATATATATTCATAAGAGTGAAGGAAAGCATGTTAAACTGGACCAGAGTGCCCCCCAGCAGTGACTGTTCAGCAGGGTGTATGGTCACCCAAAAGTGTCAAAAAAACACTGACAGCGACGGGGCATGGACAGGGTCTGGAGAACATAATAGTCAGTTCGTGTGTTTGATTCATAGGGTACCACTACAGGGCACAGGACCTCCCTCATGGGGTGAAACTAGGGGTTCCAGGACCTCCCTCATGGGGTGCCACCATAGGGTAATTAGTTATAAGGTGTATTAATTGACAATAATTAAGGCATTTATGGTGTAACATTTAACTTGAAGGATTTGAAGGGTAAAAGTGGAGCTGGCTGTAATAAACGTGATTGGTTGAGAAAGACAGGAGGCGGGATCTTCTGTCGGCCTAAACCCCTACATGCTTTATTTCAGTTCTAGGTGGCGTCGAGCCCGAGAGCCGGACGGGGGGGGGGTACACACAGCGCCCGCGCGAACGCGAGAGCTCGTCGGGCACGCGGGCATTAAATTATCGGAATATGAGTCGATCACTGCGCAAATAGAAAATGCATATGATATAGTAAGAAAGAAAAGAAAAAAAACAAACAAACAAAACGACCAAAAACAAACAAAAACGAAACCCAAAACAAAACGGGAAAAAAAAAAAAAACAGCTGTAAAATATCATAGTTTACAATAATTCTTCACCTTCAAAGGCTTTACATATCCAAACATACACAGCAAGGCCCTCGAACGTGACTTCGATCCAAATCTGATTCTCATATATTAGAATTTAAATAACACAGAGAAGCCGGGCTGAACGTCGACGCCCCGATAAACCTTATACAAGAATAAAAATACAAAACCCGGATCCAGGAGGAGTCGCCTCTCGCTCGCCGCACTCGCCCCCGAGTTCATTATTACATCGTCTGTACATCACAGTCATCAGTTACCGAGCAGGAAGAGGAGCAGGGGCTTCCTGCTAAAAACGCCAGAGCGAGAGAAGGAACCGCACACACGCGCGCACACACACACACACACACACACACACACACACACACATACGCACTCTTCCGACCGGACGAGTCGATTTCCCATAGCGGACACCTTAAAGGACAATAACATGATGACGTTGCGGCTCGGGAGGCGGATCGGCCTCGTTAGAACTACGTTACCCAGAGTCCTGTGGCCATGGCGATGGATTAAAGTCGTGTGTTCAGTTTTTTTTTCTTCCTTTTTTTGGATTCGTGAGGCGCCCCTCGCCACCTCCCGCCGCCACGTCCTCGGATCGGATCAGCTAGACCAGCTACTGCGGCCAATGAGGGCAAAGGACCCGCCTTAACTCTAAATCAGACCAATCGGACAGAACGGACACGCCCCCCGCGTTAGAGAGAGCGAGAGAGAGAGAGAGAGACTGATCTACGAGGGGCGTGTCCGTTCTGGGATTGGTGAAAGGGCAGCTGGGGGTGCGGCCGTAAGGGGAAGCTCCTATAGGCTGGGGCTCTGGTGCTTGTGGTAGATCTTCCTCCAGACCTCCTGGATCTTCTTGCACCATTTGTCGGCGTTGCCGCTCGGATCCATCAGGTAGTAGGTCCGGTTCGGCTGCAACACAACGGTAAGGAAATTAGAAAAAAAAATCAAAAATAAAAACAAACCGCTGCGAGCCCCAGGTGAGCTGATTTAGCTGAGAGACTTGGCTGGCCCGTGGCTGGGCGTCCAAATATTAAGCGCGATTTTCTGAGTCACGTCTCAAGTCTGTGGTTTGCGAGTCCAGGAGTGGAGCGATATGGGAAAAAATATCAAATCACGCCGTTTAACGTCATGGTCACGGTAAAGGCGTCGGCCCCAGACTTATCGCGTACCTAATAAAGTGATTTGAGATCCTCCCAAATGAGTCCCCAGGACTGTTGGGTGCGAAAGCGCCCGTGTAAATATTACAGAGAGAACAGAATGTGACAGAGCCACTTTATTACCGTGTGAACAAAGAAGGTTTTAAAGTTCTTCGCTTCGGGTCGAAGCTCCTGCGACCAGGGGATCTCACCCTTCAGGACCTTATTGACCGGATCCACGTAGTACAGGTGAGGACCTTCAGTCAGGAGGAGCTGCCTGCGCCGGGCAAACAGACCCTGCAAGCAAACGAACAACAAAACCATCAGGATTCACATTAACGCGCGGCATCTTAACGAGTCACGTGACCCCAGATTCACACTCACTTTGCGCTTGTCGACTGGGCCCATCTTCAGGATGAGGTTATTCTCCACAAACGGGTGCCTGGAAATAACGTTAGCGTGGGACGGTGAGCCGTAGAAACACGCACACGAGTAAGAATTCGTTAGGCGCGGGGTGTCGCGTGGGCGTACCAAGGGTTTGCGGCGCTCTGCTTGTCCAGGAGGAGGCGCTTCTCCTCTTCGCCGAACTCCAGGTCCAGCTCCATGCTGTTGCTGTCCAGCTCGTGAATGTGGATGAACTGATCCACGCTGGGGGCGGGGTTACACACGGGGAGCGGTCTGTCTGGCGCCTCGGCCGGCGAGGACGCGGGTCCCGGCTGCGCCACCTGCATGTTGCTGAACTGGCTTAAGAGGTCATCGTACTGAGAGAGAGAGAGAGAGACAGAGGGGGACTACATTACCCACAATGCCCTGCACGACCGAGGTGTGTGTACCGGTGCGCCGTGCTCACGTTGCCGTAGCAGTCCTCGTCGTCCTCGGACATGGCGGGCAGGTAGGGGGTGAGCTTGGGTGGCGTCTGTAGGTGCAAGTCGTCCCAGCCGATCGACTCGAAGAAGGGATGGGACTTAAGAGGCTCGTACCCGCCCATCTCCTCACAGCCAATCCGCTTACAGGGGTCCAAAAGCTGCGAGGTTTAAAAACAGAGCGGTCACAGACGGGATAGAGTAGAGAGAGAGAGAGAGAGAGAGAGAGAGAGAGAGAGAGAGAGAGACAGAGAGAGAGAGAGAGAGAGAGAGAGAGAGACAGAGACTAACCGCCTGTAGTCACGAAAGCTCTGATCCAGAGTTGAGATCTTCCTCCAAAAAACACAGGAAGCTTTCAAAGTCATGGACAGAACAGAGTGTGTAACCATGTTGAAACTGTGTGTTTAGCTATGTTATTATGTGTGTGTGTGTGTGTGTGTGTGTGTGTGTGTGTGTGTGTGTTATTTTACCTCATAAAGTCTCCTGAGGTCCTCATTAGGAAGGACTAGAACATGGCCATTTTGGAATATATAGAACGTTTAAACTTAATGATGATGGATTCAATCCAATAAAATATAACACACACACACACACACACAGACGCGCGCACACACACACACACACACACACACACACACACACACACACACACAGGAATTTGGGATTTATAATCGATCTCAGAAGAAAGCAGACGTTTCATCTCGTATTATTTACAGATGATCGTTCACGCCGTTCCTCTTTTTTCCGTTTCAGTTATTACGAGACCAAAGCCGTGTTCCTGGCCCTGGTCATAACGGCCATCGTCTGCATCGTCGTCACCGTCTTCTGTTTCCAGACCAAGGTAACGACGGAATGGCGCCCCGGCCCCCGAAAGCTGAGATCAAATGAAAGCATTGTCTCGTCTTACAATGCCCGTCTGTACTCCTTAAAACATTCATGCTGCGCTGGGGAGAAGGTTCCAGAACGATCCGGTCACCAAGCTCTCAGATCAACCCCAACCCCAACCCCAACCCCAATCTCAGATCAACCCCTCCTGACCCCCCCCCTCCACCAAAACGGTGTAAACAGAAACGTTTAGGCATAAAGAATTTCAACTTCCAAAAGCCTAATGCGGCCTAACGTATTAAAACGATCATAAATCATCCCTACTACGGTACCTCAGTCATTAATTAGTACCAGAAGTACCCAACAAAGGCTTCCCTTAAGGAACGATGCAAATGCAATGGGTTCCAGATCCTTAGTAAATCCTCCTGTAGAACTTATTTAACTTCCTAATGTATTTATACGTTACAATTTATACAGGACTTATGAAAGCTAAGCATAATATTAGTTCAGCCTAATTTAAAGCATAACCATATTAAAGTGTGTGTGTGTTTTAGGTGGACTTTACCTCCTGTAATGGTTTGTTCTGTGTCCTGGCGATGGTTGTTCTGGTCACAGGCATCATCACGGCAATCGTCCTATCCTTTCAATATGTAAGCACTAACACACACACACACACACACACACACACACACACACACATTAATTATAATATTATTATTATTATTACTATTATCGACTTGACAGATTCCGTGGCTGCACATGCTGTACGCCGCTATAGGAGCAATCGCGTACACTCTGGTGAGTTCGTGTGTGTGTGTGTGTGTGTGTGTGTGTGTGCACCAAGCTAAAAACTAAGCGTCTAAACACTTGGCATCACTTTAACCTAAATATCAATTCTGGGCCTCACCGACTAGGGTTGCCAGGTTGCCTTTTTCTACCCATCTGCCCAATTCGATTCAAACACTAAGCTAAAAAAAAAAAAGTGTTTGATCTTAAACTGACCACGAGGAAACCCTGTATAATAAATAAAAAAAAGACTGCTCCCACTAGGGTTGCCATGTTCACTTTACTCCACATCATCATAACCAGAGACCAACCAGCCATCCACTATCTTCCGCTTAATCCACACGGCACCGATGGGCGCAAGGCAAGGAACCCCGGACGGGACACCGATCCACCGTAGGGCACATACACACAGTCACACACTAGCCTAACACGTATGTGCTTGGACTGTGGGAGGAAACCCTCCCCACACGGGGAGGACCCAGGCCGCCCCACCCTGGGGATGACCCGGGGCCTTCATGCTGTGAGGCGGCTGCACCACTGGGCATCCCTTTTAATATAAATACCAATTCTAGACTATACCCATTAGGGTTGCCAGGTTTCCCATGACCTCCCCACCACCTCAATTAGACTAAACCATGAAGTTAAAAAGCAAGTGTTTGATCCAAAGCAGAACACTTTGATTGAGATATATATATATATATCCACACACACAGAGAGGACCCACCCCAGGGTTGCCAAGTTGGCTTTTGCTCCACAACATCCTAACCAAATACTAATTTGACTGTTTGATCCTAAACAGATAAATAAAATTTTAACAGCCTAGATAAGACCAGTTTTACCAGATTAAAGCACTCGTCTTTTGTGTTAAGCTGACGATGTGAAAAAGACAGTAGAATTTCGAACACATTAAGAAAAGGAAATTAAAGAAAGAGTTCTCAGAGGGTTTAAATCAAAATAAATGTTCATCTTTAGTGTGTAGTTATTGTTCAGCTGTGAGCGAGCTGTGTGTGTGTGTGTGTGTGTGTTTAGTTCTTGGCTTATGACACTCAGCTGCTGTTGGGAGATCGATCTTTGAGTCTGAGTCCGGAGGAGTACGTGTTCGGGGCGCTCTCACTTTACACCGACATCGTCCAGATCTTCATCTTCCTCCTGCAGCTCACCGGCAGCTCCTCTTCCTCAGACTGAATAAACTCCCAGTGGTACTCACTGTGTGTGTGTGTGTGTGTGTGTGTGTGTGTGTAAGAAAACACTTGTGAAGTTGAGCAAACATTAAGAAGGTCTTAGGATTGTTCTTACATGCAATTCTCGAACATCAACCTTAAGTTCTTATATATGATTATCTCATGTTAACTTATTATACTTTAAATCTTAATCGCTTCTCACTTATAAATATAAATCATGGACAGCTCCCACTAGGGTTGCCAGGCTGACTTTACTCCCCAACTAGAATCTAACGCGAAGATAAAGACCAACTGGTTGATTCTAAGCCGAACACCTGGCATCCCTTTAACATAAATACAATTTCTAGACTGCTCTCATTGGGGTTGCCAGGTTGACTTTTTTTAAAAATCAATGTCTGGCTAAAGAGCAAGAGTTTGATTTAAAAAAAAAACACTTGCCATTCACTTAACATAAATATACATCATGGAATGCACCAACTAGGGTTGCCAGGTTGGCCTTTTCCCTATCCCCTAACCAGTTTCAAACACTAAGCTAAATACCAAGTGTTTTGTTTTGAATCTAACACTTTACATCCCTTTAATGTAAATATAAATCATGGACAGCTCACACTAAAGTTGCCAGGTTGACTATATATCCCTACTAGCTTAGAAAAAAAGTTTGATCCAAAACAGAACACGACATTTATTTAACATAAATACAAATCATGGAGAGCTCTCCCTAGGGTTGCCAGGTTGACTGTTGCTTGAGAAAATGTCTGTAAGGTCATTATACGATTGCTGAAACATCTGTACTCCTAATCTATGAGTGGCCTGAGACTTTGGTGCTTGTCTGCACGTTATAGAATAACTTATGTTCTGTTCCTGTGTGATTCTGACTTTACAGTACGTACTTCCTCTGCTTTATTTTCAGAATATCAAACTAAACCAGTACAAATCCAACGCTTGTTTGAGTCGTCAATTTATGGCGAAGTTCACTTTTTCTAATCATTTTTTTTTGGGTATGGACTTTTCTTATTACTATTATTATGGTTGCACATTGCTAAGCAACCTTAATAATCACCTAGCAGCACCATAGCAACCACCTGGGACTCCACAGTAACCAACTAGCAACCATGTACCAACACCATAGCAACCACCTGGGATACAATAGTAACCTTGTACCAACACCATAGCAACCACCTGGGATACAATAGTAACCTTGTAGCAACACCATAGTAACCACCTAGCAACTATACAGCAACATCATAGTAACCACCTGTCGACCATATAGCAACACCCTAGCAACCACCTCCGATACAATAGTAACCCTGTAGCAACATCATAGTAACCACCTAGCAACTATACAGTAACACCATAGCAACCACCTGGGGTACAATAGTAACCCTGTAGCAACATCATAGTAACCACCTAGCAACTATACAGCAACATCATAGTAACCACCTAGCAACTATACAGCAACATCATAGTAACCACCTAGCAACTATACAGCAACACCATAGTAACCACCTAGCAACTATACAGCAACACCATAGTAACCACCTAGCAACTATACAGCAAGACCATAGTAATCACCTGTCAACCATATAGCAACACCATGGCAACCACCACGGATACAATAGTAACGGTGTAGCAACATCGTAGTAACCACATAGCAACTATACAGCAACACCATGGCAACCACCTTGTGACATCATAGTAACCACCTAGCAACCATATAGCAACACCCTAGCAACAACCTGAGATACCCATAGCAACCATGGTATGGGAAACCATAGTAACCACCTAACAACCACATGGCAACATCATAGCAACCACCCGGGAAACCATAGTAACCACCTAGTAATGCCTGAGCAAACACCTGGGATATCTTAGCAACCATAGTGTGACACCATAGCAACAGCACAGCAATACCTGGCGAACCATAGCAAACACTTAAAATTTATATATATATATTTATATATAGAGCTTAAGACCTAAAAAAATGGCGACAGGTCAAATGTACGGCGAAAAGGCTGAAACTTAGGATCATAGGAGGTCCAGATGTTACAGTAAACACAGGGTGTAACTGCAATCCCAGGTGGCGCTGTAACATGCAATTACATTCTACAGTGTCTGATAAGATACGGCAGCTCCGATTCGTAACGCCTGCACTGAAATCAAAGTCAATAAAGAAACAGAGTGTCACGTTTGGGTTTTCATTCTGTTAAATTTATTACTCCCTTTAACCCTCCCTCTAGTTAAGTTAGGAACACAATCCTGCCCAGAAAGAGCCGAGTCAGACACGTACTACAGTTTGCACTACGTCCCACGTCGCACGATAAATAGTACGTTAAAAACAGGGCTCACTAAAATTAGCATCATCAGTGAAAACGAGGCTTGGGCTCCGTCCCAAATCCACCCTAGTGTACTTGGCGTGTTAGAAGAACCGCGAAGGTTACGCGGAGGCCTACGGGTGTACTACGGAGACGTAGAACGTACACAAGACTGAAAAAGACCAGTCCCAAATTGCATAGTAGCGTACTTAAATGGTCAAAGGCTTGGGCTGCGTCCCAAATCCCATTCCACTCGCCTAAGAGGGCGGGATTAATGCGCAAACTGGCGCTCGTATGCGCCCCAAATTCCAAGCCAGAGTATGAAATGCTGTACGGAATACGTCCCCCGGGAGGACTCCGGCTGCGTCCCAAATGACAGCCGCTTGTTAAACATCCAACACGGTGGCTAAAATATCCAAAAGGTAGGAGCTAAACTTTTGATCGGATGAGTACAGTCCTATGGCGTTTGAGACGTGGCCCTTCGGCGTGAAAGATTACGAATGGCTGCTTCATTACGTCATCGTGTTTAATCCTGTGTGTGTGTGTGTGTGTGTGTGAGAGAGAGGGGTCGGGTTAAGAGCGAGGTCTCCGGGGTTTAGGGAGTGAGGCGTTTGGGGTCGCGGGGGAACATGGAGGTCTGCCGGACGTTGTGCAGGCCGAGGTACAGCATGGTGACCCGCTCCAAACCTGAAACGATTCCAATGGAGCACAGAGTAAAGCTAGGGCTGTGCGATACCACCTGAATCTCACATCACGATACCGATCTGACGATATATCACTTTGTTACGTTAGAATTCGAACCAAGATAAGACTCTTTTTTTTAAAGATTACCGATTCCTCCCCCAGCGTGGGGCGGAGCTCCGAAACGGAACGAGTCGATATAGGCTTTGATCTTCTCCAGATCTGCAACAACACACACACACACACACACACACACACACACACACGTCTGTGACTGACATGAAACTGCTACTGAAGAGTAAGCGCAGTGTTTAAATGTCCCAACAGCCTGTGCTTTAGAAATAATATACTTTTAATCGAAAATTAGTTTTACACTCACCGGCCACTTTATTAGGTACACCTGATCAACCGGATTACATAACGAAATAATAAATACAAAATACATAAAAATAAATAAAAGAATAAATGAACAATATAAAAAAAACAAGTAATAAAAATATGAACAAAATGAAAACGGATAGATAAAGGAGTTAAAAGGAAAAACAAAATAACTGGAAAACAAGTACTTCATAATCAATATATAAAATACAAACTAGAAATAAAAATAATAAATTAATAAATAAATAAATAAAAAATAAATAAATGAAAACAGAAAAATAAAAATTTAAAAGCCTGTAATTGAGAGGGAAGACGAAAAAAATATATATATAACAAAACAAAGCAAAACCAAAATAATAATAAACGAAATAAAAATGACAAAACAACAGTAAATCAAGTAAATACAAATAAAAATAATACCCAGAAAGCAAGCAAGACATGTAAATTAAAATATGCGAATAATAAATCAATAATAAAACGCAAAATAAAAATAAATGGCAAACAAGTCACACAAACGTCATAAAATAAATGAATAAAAAAAAAAAAAAAAGCAAAACTAAACAGAATAAACAGAAACATGAACGATCAATATACAACAAATAAAAAAAATAAAGGCAATCAAAATGAAAAACTATAAATAAAAAAAGCAAAATAATCTAAAACGAGTAGAAGTAAAAAAAAAAAAAAAAAAACCTGGAAAACAAGCAACACGTAAATAAAGACAAAACAAATGACAAAAATAGTAAGAAATAAATAAATAACTGTGTTAATAAATAATATTATATAATAATATTTTATAATATCGGGCATATCCGCTGCCTGGCCGGATGGGAGGGACAGAATTCGGCATAAACAACACGATCAAACCACCGGGGTGTGTGTGTGTGTGTGTGTGTGTGTGTGTGTGTGTGTGTGTGTGTGTGTGTGTGTGTGTGAGATTACCAATTCCGTGATGCAGAGCTCTCTCAGTCAGTAGTTGAGCATCGTGGACCCTCTGAGCTCCAGACAGAATCTCCTCCCCCCTCATGAACATGTCATAGGAGTTTGAGTATTTCTGAGAAACACACACACACACACACACACACACACACACACACACACACACACACACACACACACACACACACACACACACAGTAAAACTTGGAGAAGATTTTCCCATACTCCATGTTACTAACACAAGGGCACTCCTGATGTGGTGTTTACTTAGACACTCACCGGCCACTAGGGGTGTGCCATATCATATTGTACGCGACGATACCGGTATAATTTTTTATTTTAAAAAATCCATATCGTGATATTCTGACATATGTCACTCGTGACTCAAAGGCAAAGCAACAGATATGGCGGAAAATGTTTCTGCGGTGGAGGAGATTGTCCTAAAAAGGGGAGCGACTTCGGTAGTGTGGAGGTCATTTTGGTATAAAATATTAGATGTAGAACAAACTACAGTAATATGTAAGCTATGCACAAGGTCTGTAACAAATACAATCTGTTTGCCCTCCTCAAACAGAAGCACGCAGCTGAGTAGAAGAGATGCAAAAAATGTATAAAAGGATAAAATATATTTTGTTGCAATTATATGTTGTTGAACTACATCTCCGGATATATCACTATCGCAATATATATTATTATATATAATATAAACGCATATTATTTTAGGGCCGTATCGCCCACCCCCTACTGGTCACTTTATTAGATACACTTAGGTCCCCTTTCCGCTTTCAGAACGACCTTAATTATTCACAGCATAGATAAGAAGTAATAAGTTGTTGGAAACGTTCCTGACTCTGGTCTGTATTTACATTATAGCATCGCGCAGTTGCTGCCGATTCGTCAGCTGAACATCCATGACGTGAATCTCCCATTCTATCACATCCCGAAGGTGCTCTTGGCTTGAGAGCTTGTGACTGTGGAGGCCATTTGAGTACAGGAAACTCACAGTCATGTTCAAGAAACCAGTTTGAAAAGATTTGAGCTTTGTAGCAGGACGCATTATCCTTCTGGAGGTAGTGTGTTCACTGTGGTCATCAAGGGACGAACATGGCCTGCAACAATGATCAGCTAGGCTGTGGTATTTAAACAATGCTCAGCTGGTTCTAAATGTGCCCAGAAAATATCCCGCTCATCATTACACTACAAGCAGCAGCCTCATCAGTTTATACCCTACCATCAAATTATTTTGTGTACTAATCTTATGTTGTCAGTCATAGAATTGAAACCCGAGTTGCCTCTTCGTAGATACCAGAAGTGGCACCCGGTGTGGTCTTCAACTGCTGTTGCCCATCTGAATGCACAGCACGGCAAACTTTGAAACAGAGATGCTCTTCTGCATACCTCAGTTATAATGAGTGGTTATTGTAGTCAGTGCTGCCTTTCTATCATCTCTAACCGTCACTGGCATCAACGGGGCATTATTACCCAGAGAACACCTGAGAGAGAACTGTGAAAACGAGACCAGATCAGCAGTTTCTGATATACTGTGTCAGACCAGCCCATCTAGCACTAACAACAATGCCACATTCAAAGTCACTTAAATAACCTTTCCTTCCCAATCTGATGCTCGGTTTGAACTTCAGTAGCTCAACTTGACCATGTCTACATGCCTAAATGCATCGAGTTACTGCCATGTGATTGGCTGATTAGATGGGAAAGTGGCCGGTGAGTGCATGTACTGTTCGACTGTTGAGATTACGGTGTTGATGTAATGTGTAACAGTATATAATATAACATTCTGCTCATTTGAGCCATCCCTATTTATGGGCTGAAATAGTCCCCTGTTCAATATTCCTCACATTTTACATACAAGATAGAACAGCTTCATTATATGACTATAATTATACTATAACATTCATTGTGATTTCTGTTTTTTTTTTTTACCGCAGCAGTAATAGAATGGAAATCTCACCACGCCTCCTACGACTATGATGCCCATGGATGTTCGGGAGGTGAGAGATGCAAGTCCTGTCACCATAGACACCATGAGCTCTTCCTGGGTCATAGAGCCCTGAGGGAAGGGTGGCATGGCAGTAGCGACTGGAGTGATGGCTAAAGGTCTGGGAACCTGAGAGAACACAAACAGGCACACAAACACACATATTAAACTACTCTCATGTTAAAATCAAAACGTTATAATTACATGTACAGCGTACAGTGTCTTGGCTATTTAATCAATAACGCCTCTCCACAGTCTCCCATACAGCTTTGCTATATGATATGTAGCACAGGTATGGTATATTGTATATCAGAATTGTCCGAACAGGTCTGCATAACACACTTTTCCCACAGAACATATCTGAACATTAAGTGAGGCATACCTGTATTAATGAATCAAAGGGGGCTTTGTCAGTATTGCTTTTGTCCTTTTTATATTTTACATTTTTTCCAATTTGCCAATTAGCCAATATATAGCGCAGCTTCAGCACAGACTTCTTCTCTTTTATAATTAAAAGAAAAGCTGTTGCTGTTCAGAATAAACAAAGCAAACAGAGTTAGACACAGCTTTTAGTTTTACAAAGCGGATTCCAAACAAGTTGGGACACTAAACAAATTGTGAATAAAAACTGAATGAAATGATGTGGAGATGGCAAATGTCAATATTTTATTCGTAATAGAACATAGATGACAGATCAAAAGT
>JAUZST010002236.1:0-18235 GCA_034779995.1 Parotocinclus haroldoi | reverse complement strand
GGTTGCTGCTATTGGGAACAATGATAACAATACCACGCTGGCATTATAAATACATGATTGGCCTCTTCTGAGCTGTTTGTATTTCTAATTTAGACAACATTGTATAAAGTATGGTAAAAGTTAACAAAGAGCCAAACCTGTAATGTTTTGGCCATGGCACTGGCCAGGGAGCATTTCCCAACTTCCATTTTAAATATTATACGTTTATTAACAGTCCTACTGAGACAAGAGGACTCTAACCGGACTTTACTGTAAAGATATCATAAATCTCACAGAAAATTCCTTATGCAAACTTTCAATTTCACAGCTATCGTCCAAAATCCGTGTCTCACTATATTGGCTAGAGTTTGCAGGTTTTGTAATATGTATCCCATTTAGCATTATATCCGTTACGGAGTGCACTAGAAAGTGTTCATGCATATACGTTACACCCCATGTAGTGCACTTATGTACTGGTTTATGCGCGATTTGAGATTTAACCTCTATTCAGGCAACCATACTACTGCACATTAACTTAATTTAATATAGAAAATATAAGAGCACTGTTGCTTTTCAGTTTACACACGATCTATGTGTTAATAAGGAGGATACAAATGTATTAAATAAACGTTAGTCACTGACAATACCTTTGAATGATCTCGATATTAGCTAGGTCGAGGTTAGGGTACGGCTAACTAACTAGCATAGTCAGAATTGATTGTAACACCAATACATGACCGTAGCGTAGTGTATGTCTGAACAATAGTTCCGTATTGACTTTTGTTTTCGACAATGTAATTGCCTGTTTTCATTGCTGTAAAAATTCTTGATTATGTCATCGAATGCATGTATTCCTAACGAAAAAAGAAAGCTTGATCAACTTGGGATTGGCCTTTTAAGATAATGTATTACTGTAAAGCTGCTTTGAGAAAATGTTACGCTGTAAAAAGCGCTATATAAATAAAATTGAATTGAATTAAATTGAATTGAACCTTCGATCCCTCAGATTGCACTACACAAGAACCATCATTCAACAATAGCATAAATGACAATGGATTGCAAGACAGCAAGAAGTTACATGTATGGTGGTTAGATAAATCAGTATTTGTAAATAAGTTTTCTTTTTTTCTTTCTTTTGGAAACATATACACTATGTCCTCTAAACCAAAGACAGAAGAACCATCCAGACTGTTACCAGCAAAAAGTCCAAAAGCCACTTCATGGCATGAGACTGTCAGTGCCTTTAGTAAAAGTAATCTACACTGTGATTTCTGTCAATGCATTTTTAACAAGACAATGCAAAGACAAATCAGAAAAAAGGCTAAAACATGCAAAAAAAGAGAACATTTCGTCATGTATTTTAATCTGTTTTTCATGCATTTGTTGACAAACTGAAAATTGCTTATCATAGACAGTTTTCGGGATTCTACGTTTGTATACAATCATGATTACAATCACCAGTTGACATGACTTTGACATGACATTTTACTCCATTACTAGCCCCACAGTGCTGTAGATCTAGAGTTGCTAGTGGAGAACTGCAGATACACGCTCGTTTGTAGTTCTTCCCGTACATTTGTACACAGTGCCCTGCTAGTAAAGCGTGGTGTTGTTATAGGAGCGCCCCGGCCATGTGAACACTCGCGGTAGAACGCTTTTCCAGCTCTTACATCAAATTAAATCCAGCTTGTTCATTTCATGGTATGGTATCATGGTATCACCAATAAACGGATGGAATGATATTCAGTAATTAAGCATTTCTTCAGACAAATCTAAATAAATACTTAATTAAACAAATAAAATAAAATATATAAGTAAAAAGCTGAATACATGAGTAAATAATAATAATAATAATAGTTAATAATTTAAAAAATCAGCATCATTCAAAAGGTTCAATCCCAGGGTTGAGCGGCTTGAGTCCTTTCTGTGTGGAGTCTGCATGTCCTCCCCGTGTCTGTATGAGTTTACTCCAGGTACTCTGGTTTCCTCCCACAGTCCAAAGACATGCGTGTTAGGCTAACTGGTGTCTCTAAATTGTCATTGACTCGTGTATGCAAACACCCCAGCCGTGTAATTGTAAACAGCTGCACGCTGACCCCAAGCCCGGATAAATGGGGAGGGGTGGCGAAAGCAATGGCAAACTACTCCACTATCCTGCCGAAATACTTCATGGATCATATCGATGAAGGACAGAAATGTGTGGAGAGCGATGATCCATCAAGAGACCGAGAGTTGACCGCGACTGTACGGTTAATCCAATCCATCCAATATGAATTTATAACCTTGGCATGTAAAATCCCCTTTTTAAAGAATCACCCTTCTGAATCCAGAAGAATGAACCTGTGCCCTGTCCAGAGTGTAATCACTGATTGCCCCTAAATCTAGTGAATTCCATGACCCTGACTATGATACCATAATTCCATACATTGGAACGTATTTGTCACTGTATGTTTCCTACTCAAAACACATTGTGTTTCTAAGCTTGGGAAACAAGTGATGAGGAAATCTACTCTCCATCACCTGGACATGTAATGATGCTTTAGATCTACAGTTGCTGGTGGAGAACTGCAGCTGGCGCTCGGGCTCTACAGATGCACGCTCGTTTCTACTTCTTACCGTACAGTTGTACACAGTGCCCTGCTAGTAAAGCGTGGTGTTGTAGGAGCACCCCGGCCATGTGAACACTCCCAGTCAGGATGCGCGCGGAGTAGGAAGCTTTTCCAGCTCTTCCATCAAATTAAATCCAGCTTGTTCATTTAATGTTATGGTATCATGAAGCCCACGTACCTCCGTCTGTCTGCTGTTGCTGCTTTTTTTGGCCTCCTCAGCTTTGTGTGCCTGATACTGGCGATTGGAAGTGATTTTTGGTACATCATTGATACTTCGAAAAAGGATAGTAATTTCTCTGTATCACGCAGTTCTCATTCGGGCCTTTGGAGGACTTGTAATTGTAAGTAATTTGCCATGTTTTCAGTGTGGATTCAATCGGATGGTTTGTATTTATCACCATGTTTGAGATCAGTGCCTTTAAATCACAGTTTCTTTTGTTTTGTTTGTTGTTATTATTATTTTTTTTTTTTACAGTTAAAGACCAATGCCAGCCAATAATAAACCCTTTTAGAGATGGAGGGAACTTCACCTATTCACAGAGACACCTTCTAAGTAAGTAGTTGTAATTATGTCATTTCTATAAACTAATATGTATTCCTGTGAAGAAGTGACCAATAAACGTATCTGACTTATTTTATGTGCTATGTAATATGGCATGATATTCAGTAATTAATCATTTCTTCAAACAAATCTAAATAAATACTTAAATAAACAAATAAAATTAAAAAGTAATAAGCTGAATACATGAGTAAATACTTAATAATTATCATCATTTTACTGACCAGCTGTATGCTTCTCCACTATAGTTGCCTAATACAACACCATTTTATAAAGAAATATATATTGTTTTTTTTTAATCTTCGTATACTGCAAATCATTGTAAATATACTGCTTTTGAAATTAGGAGGTAATTCAAAATGAAATATCCCATAATGGAATATATAATGCCTCATTTTTGTGAGCAGCGTAACTAAGTCTCACTGAAGTTTGAGGTCAGTCTTGTTATAAATTTCCAGTTTACTTTGAGAGGTTGAACAATAATCATAAGAGAAGACATGCTTTAGGACAGGATAATAAAAATGTAGGCCTACTGTCCAATTCAGTGCGTTACTTACAGATATTTTGGCGGCGTACAAGATTCATGTAATGGAGCGAACAAACTACAGTCTGGTTTCAATTCGAAATGCGTTTTGAATCTTTTGCGAGGTAGAAGTTAAGCAAAATGTCTGACTGTTTACTTTGATTCAGTAACCTTTGCATATTAGCTTCTTATTGAGTGTCAGCCAGACATTCACACAGCGGCTTAAAAATAGTATAACTATCTACAATTAGCTTTA
This sequence comes from Parotocinclus haroldoi, assembly GCA_034779995.1. Taxonomy (NCBI): domain Eukaryota; kingdom Metazoa; phylum Chordata; class Actinopteri; order Siluriformes; family Loricariidae; genus Parotocinclus; species Parotocinclus haroldoi. The sequence continues at coordinate 14,309 of JAUZST010002236.1, read as the reverse complement.
TTATTTAGTTCTTCTAAATAAATATTACTTTTTGTATACTGCTCACAAAAAATAGACGATATTTAATTATGGGATATTTCATTTTGAGGTATCCTTTTCTTTTTGTGAGACGTATAGATAACGTAATGCAGGTTTGGTAACGGCTGAACAGTTTTCAAAAATACTTTGCTAAAAATTAATAACTTACTTTAAAAACATTGGGAGAATGTGAGTTAGTCAGCCTTATTAAATGTTAGTTGTTTTGTAGTTTTTCTGTTTTGCCCAGAAAATGGGAACGTGCCTTCGTCCTCTGGGATTTCACCTCTGCTCCTTAACAGCGGTCCAGTGCCATGTACAAACACAAAAGGCTCGGTTAGGCAATTTAATATAATAATAATAATAATAATAATTCTTATTATTAACACTTAAAAATAAACTGTTATGTTAAAAAGATTAGTCTTAAATCTCAAGTCTGCTTCCAAGCAGGCTTTATTTTATAATCCATTCACAGCCATTTACCTGATGTTTGCTCATCAACCAGGACACATACCTTTATTACAATAATAAATATTTAGAAATTATGATTGGCAGTATATATTGCTATAATGCATTGTAGAATAGATGTTCTTATAAAGGTTATAGAAAGAACACTTACTAGCATTAGCAACAGAGAGTAATTAGGCATAACATACCAACAGGAATAATGATTAAATGTACTGGAAGTACTGCACCCATTTGGGGTATTTATGTAATCTATACTGTCTAATAACAAGCTGCAGCAGCTGCTTTCATCACAGGTCTCTTAAGTGTGTTTTCACACCATTGCTGTTTTTTGTGTACTTTGCGTCATTTGTGTTCCATTAACCTGTTGACCCACGCTTGCAAATGATGTTGACAGTCATGACCGTAATGTAGGCCTAAGTGTGAAAGTGAGGTTTGTTTCCACGGCGTTGTGTCTGGATGTGTACTTTAGCTTCACTTGCACTCAGATGAAGAATACTGGAAGGCTGTTCTTAGTGCACAATGCATGATGCATCAGACTGAATGTGACGTTAACATTTGCTATGTCTTTAGTAAGTTCATTTTTATGTTAGCATGTTGAAAGTTGTTTGACCTTGCTTTGACCTTAATGAGAATATTCAGTTACTTTTTATGATCTTCATTTGTAAATCCAGCCAAACTTTACAAAAATTGCAGACCACAGAGTTTCTCAGTCCTGGTCCTGTTTTCCTGGTTCACTAACAACACATCTGATCCAATTAACAAGTCCATTTAGTGAAAGCAGTTGTGTTTAAACAGTAAAAGCAGTTGTAGGGGTAGGGAGGTGGGGAGACTATGATTGAGAATCACTGGAATAGGCTGTTATTTAGCAGACACCCTTATCCAGAGCAACTTACAACTGATACAGTCTCATACAGTTCAATCAAGGAGGGTTAAGGGTCTTGCTTAAGGACCCAAAGGTGTTTTGCTTGAAAATAGTGCACGTTGTTAGACAAAGATTATGTGACAGTTGTGAATAGAGCAAAAATAAAGTAATTGAAGATTTAATTTAAGCTAAATAACTGAATCCTAAAATCCTCCTATAATATCCCCCTGCTTTTCATTTGGCTAGTTCTGGATGTCGGTATATATACACAATATATGGTTAATGGCTCAAATTAGTTAATACAGGATGTAAATGTTGTATTGCTCTATGCACTGTACTGCCACAAACAAAATTGTGCTTGTGGAATTAATAGCATGGGTATACAAGGTACTGTTAACAACAGAGCTGTAATAATGGGCAAGAATTTGGAGATGTTGGAATCTAAATAAAAAGGTTATTTCTTGTTATTTATTTATTTTAATCTTGTAAACTAAACAATAGTAGCTTAAATTTAATGCAAGTTATATGCACAATCTTTCTTTACAACTGATACATTCTTACAATCAGGGCATTTGTTGGGTTGAGGGCTTTGCACAAGAACCCGAAAGTGACACCTTGGCAGAGGTGGAATTTGAACCCTTGGATCTTCTGGACCTTAACCCCTAGACTAGCACAGTCAGTACCACACATTTTACCATAATTCTGACTCATTTCTTATATTTGTATACTGTCTGCTCTTACATCCTTAATTAGTCTATGATATGTGTTAGGACCCAAGTATGCGGGACCGAGGAATCCCACGGCGTATAATAATAATAATAATGGGGAAATAATATATAACCAAACTAAAATGGGTAGAAAAAACGAGCAGAAGGCTCTCTAACGCATGAAAACTAAAAAGGTGAAAAGGACGCATCGCTAAGTTGCATCCCAAAGGGAGGAATGTGCTAATAACCGCGGTGAACACCAGGGGGCTGCCCTTTACGGCCGGATATGGGGTTGGGCGCCGATAACGACCCTATAGTGGCATATGGCAGCCAGGGACCGGAGGCGTCCCCTCCAGCTGCGGACCCAGGATGCAAGCTTTCTGTGCAGCGCCTGTTCAACCCCTACCAGCCGCGACTCCCATGCGCCATCAGCTGCCGGGGAATGAAGCAGCGGGGTCCATAAAGGACTGTGGGCAAGCGTGCCTAAAGCACGATGAGGTGCCGATTTGGGATGTCTCCCAAATTGCGAGGTACGGGGGAGACTCGGGAACGCGAAAAGGCAAGCCGGAGCTTGCATGCACTTGTAGCGTGAGAAAGGACGCCGATTTGAGACGCTCCGCAAATCAAGAGGTGCAGAGGCGTTTCCAGAGTGCCAGAGGGCGAGCGAAGCGTGCAGTAGCACATGAAGAAGAGGAGCCGGGGCACATCTCAAATGGAGGCGCGCAGCCTTAAAAAGGCTAAATACCTCAGAGGTTTCCCTCGTACACAACCTTCAGCTCTAAACACCTCCGGATGTTACCAACTGAACATAAAGATGGAACTAACGAGCAGCGTATCGAGGCGTTTGCGCACTGGTGGTCGGGTGCGCAGCGAGTTCAATGACCTGGTAGAGAACAACGCTAAAACTCTCCCTTAAATAGGGAAAGAAGCAGGCGTTCGCCATCAGGTCATAAATTGAACTCTAAATATAAACCGCCACACCAATCCCTCAGTAAGGACAATCGGAGAGGCAGCTTTCTGAGAAAAGGTAGGGACCCTAACTAGTTCTTAATTCATGTTTAGTTAAACGTCATTGTTACAGTCTAAACAAAATACAGCAGACAACAGCTACCTGTTTGAGACATGGAACGTACATTACTAGTAATGCAAAATTGACGCATGCAGTATCTACCTGTTCTAATACACGTATATCATGTTAACACTTGTTGACAGGTGTGTAGGGACACCTGTGTAACTGATTATATAAACAATAATAATAACTATACTAAACGATATTTATCATATCTGATACTGCCTTTGTTTGCTGAAAATATAAGGTAGCATGTAAAAGACTGGTGCTTTTCTTTAAATTGTATCACATGGTGTATGCCAAATTTTGAATTTGCAGAACATGTTGGATTGACTAATGTTAGATGATTTGAAATGAGAAGGTCTGTTAAAGGAAACAATAGAGGGAAAATATAGAGTGTTCAGAGCTTGTGTTCTCATTGTAAGGTTCCTGGAAGGCTGTGGCAGAGATCTAATTTAGTCATGTGATATTGATTCCAAACCAGCATGTGTTGCAGCTGCGTCATTTAAGAACATAGTGCAGTTGTATACACTTTATGCATTTTGTGATGGCCCAATTATATTTCAGCTTTTGACAATCTGATAATACATAAATACACATTCAGAGAAAGTTCACCTGGAAGAAGTGATAAGTTCTAGGAAGGGTAGTAAGCAAAAAACAATTGCAGTCGTGCTTTAGTACATATAATGTATGCTACGCTATGATGTATAACGTTTGTATTAAACGCATTGGTTTAGTATAAATCCAGCTTATTTTAGATTTGTAAATCTGGAGTACTTGTATATCTGTTTTGAACAAAGCATACCTAATTTGATTAAGGCGTAAAAAATGACTGTGTTTAAAATTGTGTTAATTAGCGGCCTTGTGCTGATCCCTTTTTACTGAAAGGTGGAGAGTGGAGTGCAAATGAGACAGATGGGCTATAGTCAGTCGTTTTTTGAATACTAAATGCACTGATATGGTAGGTGAACCAGACAATGGAACTGTGACTGAGTCAGGACGCTTAATTTATGGAAATTGCACATATTAAAATAATTAGTTTTGTTCATATTTCCTGACCCACTTTTGGGCCTCAAGGGCTCTAGATTTTCCAAAGCAGACACATATAAACCTCAAACATAACACAAAATAAATAACACACAATTCAAAATACTTCATGTTGAAATTGTACATAAGGGATGGAGCTCACATCCATAATATAGTGCCTGAAAGTTTTTGAACCAATCAGAATTCTCATTTTATTTTACCTAAGACATCATCAGAATGCCACACTTGTCCCAAAATTAGATAAAAGAGAACACAGTTAAATAAATGACACAAAACTGAGGAAGATTATATAATAATAACTATTATATATCTGTGAGTGGCAAAAGTATGTGAAACCTTCCAGCCAATTCTGCACATCAGCTTGGAGAAATAGTGGCCCATTCCTCTCTATAGATGTTTCAGCTGTATTATGGTAATGGATTCCTCACACAGGAACGTGCTTGCTTTAGGGTCTACCACAACGTTTCTATTGGATTATGGTCAGGAGTTTGACTTGGCCATTCCAAAACATTAGATGTATTCCACTTTAACCATTCTTCTTTTTAAACAACTCGTGTATTTAGGGTTGTTGTGCATTTACATTTCGGGCATTTAGCAGACACTATTGTCCAGAGTGATATACAACTGATACATTATTACAGTTGTAATAAGGTCATTGACCAGGTCCTCCCGTGTAGTTCTGGGCTGATTCTTGACTGCTTTGATTCCTTTGCCATTCTGCCTCTAGTCTGTTGCCTTCTCAACTAGTTGTTGTCTATTGTCCTGTAACCCATCCCAGCCTTGTACAGATCTTCAATTTTGTCCCTGGTGTCCTTAGCTCTTTGCTCTTGGGCAGGGTACAGGTAACAAGTTCAAACAGGTGCAATGAATACAGGTAATGAGTGCAAAATAGGAGGGCTTCTTAAAGAAGGTATGTGAGAGCCTGAATTCTTGCTGGTTGGTAAGTGATCAAACACTTTGCAAATTAATTGTTTAAGATACATTTGATATAGGATAATTTTCTTTGCTTACTGAATACATAGGGTAGGATGTAAAAGACTGGTGCTTTCCTTTAAAATGTATTGTAAATTGTATCACATGGTGTATGCTAAATTCTGAATTTGCAGAACATGTTGGATTGACTAATGTCAGATGGTTTGAAATAAGATGGTATGTCAAAGGAAACAGTAGAGAGAAAGTGCAAAATCGGCAGTTTATCAAATACTTCCATCTATCAAATCCACTGGATATATATGTATATACGTACATATTTTATGTATACGGACAGATGAAAAGTCGTAGACTTTTCACAAAGGCTGCCAAAACCATTCTTGAGGTTTCTTCATTGGTAGCGTTTTTTTAATGTCCACTACATGACTTGTTGTCCACAGTTCAGAGAAACAGTAGTTTCTCAGAATTTGGCTATGAGGGATGCGACAGTGCTGGGTGAAATTAGTGGTCTTTCTGGGTGTCAGTTTGCACTCTGCAGCGATGATACAGCAGCTGTTTTCCCCATCAGAATAATCAATTCAGTCTTCAGTTACCTGTGATGAACAACAAAAGTTTTGAAATGTATGTGTTGATAACTTTTGAACCACAAGAGATATTGCAAACCCTGTATCAACCGATTTCTGCAAAAATTCTGGTCTTCTTTGATATGCTACATGACCAACTTACCATTAGAAAAAAATCTTCCCTTTCTGAAATAAGAGTGTCCTGTGGCTTTTGATTCACCCTGTATATAAAGTGGGGAAAATAAGTATTTGAGAGGTCTGTAATTTGTAATCATAGGTACACTTTAACTGTGATAGACAGAATCAGAAAATCCAGAAATAAACATTGTGTGATTTTTATAATTAATTAATCTTATAATAATTAATTTGCATTTTATTGTATAAAATAAGTATTTGATCACCTACCAACCAGCCAGAATTCTGGTTCTCACAGACCTTGTTAGTTTTACCTTAAGAAGCCTCCTGTGCTGCACTCCTTACCTGTATTAATTGCACCTGTTTGAACTTGTTAACTGTATAAAACACTGCTGTCCACGTACCAAATAACTATCTAAGGACACCAGAGACAAAGTTGTAGACCTGCACATGGCTGGGATGGGCTACAGGACAATAGACAACAACTGCTGGTGCAATTATTAGAAAATGAAAGAAACACAAGATGACTGTCAATCTTCCATGCAAGATTTCACCTCTTGGGTTAAGGATGGTTTTTAGAAAAGTTGGGAATCAGCCCAGAACTACACTGGAGGATCTGGCCAATGACCTGAAAAGATATGGGACCGTTAGTAACACACTATGCTGTCAGCATGCTATCACCAACCCAGACCCAGAGCCAGAACAGAACAGGGTACATTAACATTAAAAGCCTAACAGAATCCAGGAAACACAGGACAGTATACAGGTGATATACAGGATGTTGCAGTGAGTCACAGTGCAGGAAGATACTTTGTGAAGAGTGAACGTGCCAATTTTTAAAGTCCAGTAAAATCCTCTATACCTGCTGCATACCATCCTGTGTCGCTTGGATCCTTTTATGTTTTCCATGTTCATGCACCCTGTTCTGTTCTGAATTACTTTGTGATTTTTGCATTCTCAACCTGGTAGGATTGATCATTTCAGCTATTGTTTTTGGGTATTGGTTTTTAAACTGTTCATTTGTTCTTATTTATGTTTTATCGGAGGTTTTGACTCTACTCTATTTCTCTGTCTCTGCTTTGCTTGACTCTTACATTCAGTGGTTTGTGTTATAATAAAGCCTTTAAATCTCCTTTCACCATTCCCAGTTTCGGCCAGATATGACAGTATACTTTGCCACCAGGCAAACAGTTAAAACCAGTATGCTGCTGCCAGGATTCTGACATCCACATGTAAATATGAGCACATCACCCCTGTTCTGGAACAACTCTACTGGCTCCCTGTCAACAAGCACATCCAGTCTGCTCCTCACTTTTAAAGCCCTTCATGGCCTGGCTTTGGTTTATCTCTCTCAACTGCTGTCCCCTCACACTCCCATGTGTTCACTTACAGTGGAGGAAATAAGTATTTGAGCCCCCACTGACTTTAAAAGTTTGAATACAAAAGATTTTATGAAGCGTATCATAATCAAAATCATCATTTTATGCCATCTTTATTTTAACAGTGACACACAGAATATCAAAGGACAAAGTGAGAAAACGACATGAAATGAGAAATAAAAAATAATCTGAATTTCATTGGAGGAAATAAGTATTTGATCCCCTAGGAAAGCATCATTTAATACTTGGTGGAAAAACCCTTGTTGGCAAGCACAGCAGTCAGATGTTTCTTGTAGTTTTCTATGAGGTTTGCACACACTTAAAGAGTTATTTTGGCCCCCTCCTGTCTACAGATCATCTCCAAATCCTTAAGCTTTTTAGGCATGAATTTGGAAATGCAAAGCTTCAGCTCTCTCCATAGATTTTGCATGGGACTGAGGCCAGGAAACTAGGCCATTCCATGACCTTGATATACTTCTTATGGAGCCACTACTTTGTTCCCTGGCTGTACGTTTTGGGTAGTTCTTAAGTGCTGGAAGACCCATCCACGACCCATTTTCATTACCCTGGCAGAGTCAAGGATTTTGCGATACAAGTTTATCAAGTTGGCCTGTGCCCTTAGAAGAAAAACACCCCCAAAACATAATGCTTCCACCACCATGCTTGACGGTGGGAATGGTGTTCTTAGGGTCATATTCTGTATTTTCCTTCCTCCAAACATGCCAAGTTGAGTTGAGGCCAAATAGCTCAATTTTTGTCTCATCTGACCACAGCATCTTCTCACAGTCTCTCTCGGAGTCATTAATATGTTCATTGGCAAACTTGAGGCTCGCCTGGACGTGAGCCTTCTTGAGCAGAGGAACCTTGTGTGCACTGCAGGATTTTAAACCATCACATCTCAGTGTATTATCAATGTTTTTTAGACTATGGTACCAGCTGCCTTGAGATCATTAACCAGCTCCACCCGTGTAGTTCTTGGCTGATTTATCCTTTCTCATGATCAATGAGACTTTGCAAGGTGATATCTTGCATTATTTTTATTATAGTTTTGTGCGAGATATGTTTGCTACGCATGATTGGCTGTTCTGTTGTTGGCTGCAGCTGACAGAAGTGATCTCATAGTCTGTTACTGGGATTCTGTCCCCAAGGGTTCCATTAAGCTTCTTCCCATTATTTTTTTCTCCTAAATTTCCTAAGAGATACAGCCACAATCCTAAAGACTGTTAGGCCTTCCTATCTCAGCTTTCTTCCCAGCTAGTGAAATTTGTGTCTGGACTCCAGGCCCCTTGATGCTCCTGTCATCACACAGTCACTTCCTGACACTCTTGTCATTGGCAAGGCATGTGACATTCAATGTTTTCGAACATAATGTCCGTCACTCCTGCCTCATCATACTTCAAGTCATGGACTGCATCACTGTATGTTTCTGGAGAAGTATACAATCGAATGTAGTTAATGGGAGCACATCGGGACATTAATCGAACATGCCCTATGTTACAAGACGGGACGTGCTATAATTTATGTAACATATTAAATGTTTATTAAACCTTTATTGTGTGATTTACACGTATAGCGAACATACAAACAAGAACTACTGTTGCTTACAAACTTTGTTCACTGAGAAATAAATTTGCAACCAAGTTTTTCGAAACGATCTACAACAAAATGTATAGATACTCAGCATGAGAAGTAATAATACTGTAAAAAAAAACAAGTTCTTACTAAATTCCAGTCAACGTTTGAAAAACTTATCCAGTGGGATCTGACACCTTCTCTTGACGGACTGCACTTGAAAGTGGTGGGCGTGGTCACCTCCCGCTGGTTTTTCTCTTGTCAACACAACTTTTTGTATTTCCTGACCTTTGATAAAAGCAGAAGTTCTCCTGGGGATCCATATGGGCTGTGCAGTGTTGGGATTATGCATATTCAGTCTGACTGCTATTGAGTATACGAATGTGAAAAAATGAATACATATAGATATGAAAATGTATGTATACATGTGTGTACAATTCATTCTCACAATTTAATAAATCTTCTAATTCTCCCCATACAACGAAAATATCCAAAAACATGATTTCTGGCCACATATCAATGTCCATGGATCATGGATTACTTTTAATGCGGATGGGTCGCTGTCGAGTCCTACTGCCTTTAATTTTTTAATCACTTGTTTCATTCGTGGTTTGACCATTTTCCCTACCAAATGCAGCCCCTTTGGAATATGTTTTAGCACTCAGTCTGACTGAGGGGGACGTGTCATGGCCTGAAAGTGATGCTAATGCAGGAGAGAGTGTCTGATAGAGAGATGAGTGTGAAAGATATGAGTGTGAAGACTAAAAAAACGGTGAAAGTTAAAGGAAGAAGAAAAGGTTGTGAAATTTAGTGAATAGGTGAGACTGGAGCTGGGTGGTGGTGAAAGTGTGACAGCTGGGCATCGGCTGCAAAGGCAGTGGACCATTTTTTGGAGAAGATTTGCTTTTTGAAATGAGGACGTTTAATAAAGTTTAAGGAGGAAGAGACTGGGGGGGGGGGGTACTAGAAAAGCCACAATACAGTAAAACATGCTTTGTGTTTTTTTGAGCTCCTGCTGAATATCAATTATTAATATATATCATATGATGTCTACAATTGAAATCACACTCTAAATGTGGTACCTGTGTAACTTACATCATCCAGTGAAGCCAGTGGACAGCAGGATCGACGTTGATGGCAGCAAATCTCAGAAAATACAAATACAAAGGTCAAGGTCTAATGCTTCTGACAAGCCAAACCATGCCCCCAAAGATGATGTCTTCTCTTCATTGCGAAAAGATATGATATGTCAGTTGTTGGAGAGGTGTTAAGAGTGCACTAGCAGACGATTTTAAATCGCCTAAGAAGGAAATAAAAGAAGTGAAAACTGAGATAGCTAACAATGCGGCCGCTATCCGTACAGAGGTGGATCGATGGGTGTAGATAAAGAGCCAGGGTCAAACTCCCCCACTGCAGTTTCCTCTCCTCAGAGAAGTGTTATGGACATATGGACAGAGCAGATTGAATTCAACGTTCACAGCACAGCTTGACACAAAGAATATCTGGAGACAAGCCTTCATAGTTATGGCGAAGCTACAGTGCCTTCCCAAAGTATTCGGCCCCCTTGAACTTTTCAACCTCTTGCCACATTTCAGGCTTCAAACATAAAGAAATAAAATTGTAAATTTTTTTGAAGAATCAACAACAAGTGGGACACAATCGTGAAGTGGAACGAAATTTATTGGATATTTTAAACTTTTTTAACAAATGAAAAACTGAAAATTGGACGTGCCAAATTATTCGGCCCCTTTGCGTTAATACTTTGCAGCGCCACTTTTTGCTGCGATTACAGCTGCAGGTTGCTTGGGGTATGTCTCTATCAGTTTTGCACATCGAGAGACTAACATTTTTCTTCCTTGCAAAACAGCTCGAGCTCAGTGAGGTCGGATGGAGAGCGTTTGTGAACAGCAGTTTTCAGCTCTTTCCACAGATTCTCGAGTGGATTCAGGTCTGGACTTTGACTTGGCCATTCTAACACCTGCATACGTTTATTTATGAAGCATACCATTGTAGATTTTGCTTTATGTTTTGGATCATTGTCTTGTTGGAAGATAAATCTCCGTCCCAGTCTCAGGTCTTTTGCAGACTCCAGCAGGTTTTCTTCCAGAATGGTCTTGTATTTGGCTCCATCCATCTTCCCATCAATTTGAACCATCTTCGCTGTCCCTGCTGAAGAAAAGCAGGCCCAAACCATAATGCTGCCACCACCGTGTCTGGCAGTGGGGATGGTGTGTTCAGGGTGATGAGCTGTGTTGCTTTCACGTCAAACATAACGTTTTGCATTGTGGCCAAAATGTTCAGTTTTGGTTTCATCTGACCAGAGCATCTTCTTCCACATGTTTGGTGTGTCTCCCAACAGTGCTTGTGGCAAACTTTAAACGAGACTTTTGGATATATTTTTATGTTATGTTTTTATATGTTTATGGATATCTTTGAGAAATGGCTTTCTTCTTGACACTCTTCCATAAAGGCCAGATTTGTGCAGTGTACAGCTGATTGTTGTCCTATGGACAGAGCCACCTCAGCTGTAGAGCTCCGCAGTTTATCTAGAGTGATCATGGGCCTATTGACTGCACCTCTGATCAGTCTTCTTGTTTGAGCTGAAAGTTTATAGGGACGGCTGGGTCTTGGTAGATTTGCAGTGGTCTGATACTCCTTCCATTTCAATATGATCGCTTGCACAGTGCCACTTGAGATGTTTAAAGCTTGGGAATTTGTGTCCAAATTCAGCTTTAAACTTCTCCACAACAGCATCTCGGACCTGCCTGGTGTATTCCTTGGTCTTCATGATGCTCTCTGCACTGTAAACATTTAGGTCAACATTGGATCATTCAGAGATCCTCACTGAACTTCTGGAGTGAGTTTGCTGCACTGAAAGTAAAGGGGCCAAATAATTTTGCACGCCCCACTTTTCAGTTTTTTACTTCTAAATAAAAGTTTTAAATATCAAATACATTTCGTTACACTTCACGATTGTGTCCCACTTGTTGTTGATTCTTCACAAAAAAAATGACAATTTGATATATTTATGTTTGAAGCCTAAAATGTGGCAAAAGGTTGAAAAGTTCAAGGGGACCGAATACTTATCTAAAGAACTGTATCTAAAAAAGCCAAGGTCGTTCAATAACTTAGCTTAATACGTGTGAGGACGTTAATTCAAAGACTAACAGATGAGCAACACCACAGTTTCTGTGGTTATCTGATTGCAAAACGATGGCAAACGCTGCTTACAGTTCAGTACATTACTACTACTACTACTACAAAGCTCCATGTTTGCTTTTCAACCAAATGGGAGCCATGTCTAAAACCAACCTTGACACATCAAACAAGTGAAAATAAGTGGAGCTCCTGCTTTAGAATAAAATACTGAAGCCGCAGCAGTTATTTCGCTTATACCAGTGTAGCAACGATCCAATTTAAAGTTAATGCTGTGTATAAGTGTGTGGCACTGTCATATAAATCTGCCAATGCTGCTGGTGGTACTATTGCAGACTGTGGTCTTGTGGTGGCTAAAACTACAAAAGCTGTTGTTTCACAACGCTCATTAATTTTCCATCTTCAATCATTTACTTAATTACGTATGACAAAGTGATTTATAACAAGTACTGCAAAGACACGGCAAGCAAAACCTTATTCTCCGAGTGAAATATTACAAACGTTTAACTGTACAGGGACAGACCAATGAAAATGTAAAGGTTTTAGACACAAGCAGTGGAGAAAGGGGCAAATATGCTAGACCATGTCACTAATATAGCAGCCACCTTCAGTACCACCATGTTGGTTTCAGCTTTAGGTTTTCATATAGTAAGGAAACTTTATGACACTTCAAAGTGGTAGAACATAACTATATTCATTCTAATGTTCAAACTGTGTTTTTTCTTCTGTACAGTCAGGGATGGTATTATTCCCTGCAAAAGGTTTTTTAAAAGAGATTTCATTTCTGGTGAATGGAGACGTGTCATAACAAAATATTTAAACTAACATTCCCAAGAAGCAACCCATTACATGCAGTGCAGAGGCCAAACACAGTCCTGTCAAAGTTCTGTCACCAATATACCAAAATTTGGATGATCAAAAACTGCCACTAATTCAACAAGAGCCCACATCATATCACTCATTCTTTTGTCTTTGGACTGTGGGGTTACCCATACCTCAACAGAGGAAATTTTGTGTAGCCATAAATATTTTTCCTACAGATGCTGCCAGAAAATTACCCAGACTGTCGGGTGGAACTTGTAGAATTTATTTCACATTGCCTTCAGATAAAGCCTTGTTTTCCCTATCAGTTGTTGTTTGGTAATTAATTCAATTTTACTTTGACTAGTGAGTCAACAAACAGAATCAGGTTTCCCCAAAAGTAGATTGGTTGAAGGGGTCCTACTGAGTGGCCATCGTGATCTCTTAATTTAACCCACTTGGATTTCATGTCAAGGAACTTGTTTACTCTGTGAAGATACAGAATGTGATTCATCTTAAAAAAGAAATTGTTGATGTTTGTGATAGCAGTCAGCCAGATGTTTTGGTTAAAGGTCATTGGCATGACAGGAAAGGATAGCCACATTTTGTAGACCTTATGTTTAATTGTCTAGTTGTATATAAAATCGCTTTTGAACGCTTTTGATCGCTTTTGAATGAAAATGAATAAGCAGGTATATTAACAGGACGCACATCACAATCCTATTTTTGGTGTCACACATCTATCTTACTATTTGAAAAAATAATGTTGAATTCAAGATGGCATCATTAAAGATGCTCACCATGTTGGTGACATGTCCTAACACTGAGATTGATTCACCATATGCCAATTATTGTATAACTGTTTGATATTTTATATTTTATATGGGTGTTGCCTTACTTTAAAAAAATATACATTATTCATACACTCAATTCAAATAATTATCAATCTGACTTTAAGGAAATATGTCACAATAATGTTCCTTTATAAAAAAAAAAATAAAATACAAAAAATAACCTTTTCAAATATCTACAAAAGGGGCTGACTATTAAAAGTGTATCAAATGTGTCTCTATTTCAGAATGTACAAGGTGGTACGAGTTGTACTTTGGAGAAAACATCAAACCACATGCTATTCTTGTATAATTCAGAGAACAGAAAAATCATGGAGTGTGCTTGTACTTTGTACGCACAAGACAAAACATGGCAAACATGTTTACACTGCAATAGTGTTGCAGAGTCAATAACTTCAGATGTTTATAACAGATAGGTCACCATCAAGCCTGAAATAGTACTGGGCAATGAGTCAAGAACACAGGAAGCTTAAACGCTAAATCATCAGCAATTGGGTTCAACTGGCTGGCACAGTTGTACTTTGTTGGCACAATGTACATTTGGCTGATGTTTTTGTCCACAACAACTTATTTTCTTATTACTCCACTGCACATTAGTAACCAGGAGCTGTCTGAAATGGAAGCTAGTGCCTACTGGAAAAACTTGCCAAATCACAGGCGTATCAAATACTTATTTTAACCACTGTGTGTGTGTGTGTATATATATATATATAAATATATATATATATATATATATATATATATATATATAGAC
>JAUZST010002235.1:0-18239 GCA_034779995.1 Parotocinclus haroldoi | reverse complement strand
CGCGCTCACGCTCACACACACACACACACACACACACACATATATATATATATATATATATATACACAGTTAGTGTACCCCTTAAAATTAAGTACCGGCCATGCGTGACAAAAATGCTTTCACACAAGCTGTGTGTTTGTCCACCAGGACTTCCTCTATAATCTGCAAACAATGCCACAGCCAGACATCTTTCCTGGGTAAGCTATGCCTTGATATATCCTAATCACAAGGACACTTGTTATGTTCCTTTCTAACACTATCTCCTTCTACAGCAAAAATGAAGAAGTACTTGTTAGCATTGTATATCTGCATATGAAAGCCTTTTCTAAGTGTTCTGGAGATATTTCGGAAGCATGAGTTAATTAACAACAGAATGGAACAGATTCCAGATTCCTAATTGAGATGCATGGGCATGCCTTGGGTCCCAAATTTTTTAAAATACCTTCTGTGCAAGTCTGATGAGAGGCTCCATTAAAACAGTACTGCTCTCAAACATCGGAGAACCAGTGATCAAATACAAAGGTTTGCAAGACTTTCACCTAAAGTGAGGGCAAAAACACAAGGGCATGTACGTAGATGCACAAAATGCATGCCGTAAGTTGGATGCATATGCAGATACAAAGTGAAATGACGAGTACCTCCATACCTTTGAGACTAGTGATTTCTCTTTGGATGCACCTGGAGTACTCCATAACTGGAAGGAGAGGGTTCCAATAAATGTCCTTCAGTGAGCTTCTCCCTGGGTTGCTATCTACCTTTTTAAGTCAGAGCTCAGTATCGTCCTTCAAAACTGAAAAAGTTCACTCCAATTGTTTTGCCTCCGTCTTCTCCTAGCTTTTCAGCTGACACAGATGGTCAAGCAACCTTTATTAGTTCTGCTTGTCTTCCTTGCAAACAGGCTCACATACCAACACTAATGCGTCCGTCATTCAGGGTGTATTGCTCTGTCGTGTTGCCCCTCCCTCGTTTCATTCTCCACTATACAAAGCCGGCTTCCACATGGAGCATTTAGCCGCAGCCAATCAGAGGTTTCACAAATTCCAATCTTTGCACTGCTTTGTACACACATTAAGTATGGAAAGACGTGTGGTCTACAGGAACTGTGTATGCACTGTGGTCTTGGTTTACCTCCAGAGAAGCTGAACGCCTTCCTGGAATGACGTCGTACCAGTTTCTGTTTGACCGCCTGAAGGTTGCAGGTAGAATTAGCAGCCAAATCTGGTGCAAAGTGCAGTATCGTTTTTCCGATTTGAGATCAATGTTGGAAAAATAAACTAAAGCCATAATAAATAAGGAATCTTTATGAAGGAAGCCTTTGCAGGATGAAGGGAATCTACAACGCAGTCTGGGATCCAGAACGAACGTTTACGTTTGGCGATTGAGGAGAACTTCTCAATCCTCTCTTTAATAACTGTAGCAGTATTTATGGTGTAAATATCGTTTGGTTTTTCTTTCATTATGCTCACCAAGCAACACTACGAATGGCCTGCAGATGGCACATTATATGTGGACAGTGAGTATATATAGTGAGCTCACAATCTTTTAACACAATCTTAATTGTGAAGCATTGTATTTTGAACTTTACAATTTGAAAAGCGGAAGTAAACGATGACTAAATCAAATATTCTTTAGAAATATTTACTAGATTTACTATTGTAGTCGTGGATCAAACTACTGTGAGGCAAATTAAGGGGAGTTCTTAAAAAGTTGAAAACATTTTTTGTATCCACAATTAAATTTAATAGCTGTTTCATAATTCATAGTACTATACATATTATTATACATAGTATTATCATCATCATCATCATCATTTTAGATTTATAAATCGTAATCATTTATATAAATGTATTATATACAGTATATTTAACATTGCATATTTATGTCTACAGTCATTATATGGGAGAGGCAATATTATTTCTCAACACCCCCAACACCCCAAGCCCTGATCATTGTGAAATATTGGAACATGGACAGGAAAGGCAGTTTGCACATTTGTAAATAGAAAAAAAAAGAGAGAAAATAAACTGCCCCCAAAATCCGGGGCATTGTATGGAATTGCTAGGACTATGCATGCTATGTTGCAAGAGGTTGCATCTGTGGACATTGTATGTGTCTGTGTGGGTTTCCTCCGGGTACTCTGGTTTCCTCCTATATTCTACAGGCAAAACATTCCAGCTTATGGCAAAAAAATGTAACCCCTCAATGAAGTCTTGACGTGGCTCTGAAGGAATTGTCAACGAAGCACAAATACGAACTAAAGCGAGTGCACAGCTTCAGCCCTCTATGGAAAACTCTTTCTTTTCAGTTAGGACATATGTAAACCATGACCGTGAAACTTTTTGCAGAAGACTGATTATGTCAGCATAAAGGTGTAGTAGGTAGCGCTTCTAGTCACAGTTCCAGAGATCCGGGTACATCCCATCCCAGTGTAGAGTTTGCATGTTTAAGCAAATGAACTACAGGAAGAAAACCTCAGTGAAGGTGTAGTAAAAAAAAAAAAGGGATTTATTTATACTGCATATTTTCGTATCGTTTTCAGTCAACCAAATAAAAAATTAGATTGCTGAGCACATTCTTGTTATTTCATTTCCCTGGGCAGTCTGACTGTACATATGAAAATTCCATTGTCTTAATATTCACGAGAACATCTAGGCCCCATGTCCAGTGCCTGGGGGTGTGTGATACTCACAAAATATTTTGGCCAGTCACAAGTTGTTTGAACCCAATTCAACAGCCAGAACATGATCAGACGTGATGTAATCGGTGACAGCATTTGTTATGACTGTACCGGTTTGTTTTGAGTACCGGTGTGTTTTTATGCTGGTACCTTTGGTACGTCATTCTCAGCGCTGCAGTGACCCTGACATGGTAGTGGTGTGCTAATGTGTGTTGAGCTGGTACAGTTGGATCAGACGCTGCTCCAGTTTGCTCCAGTCCACTGTACACTCTGTTAGATACAGTATCTGTATTTTCATGGGACAGCACTGAAAATTTGACACTTTGATATATTAGCTAAGGTAATCAGTCTATAGCTTGTACAACAGTGGGAATTTTCTCTGTCCTCAAAACAACTCAACACAGCCATGAATGTCTAAACTGCTGGCAACAAAATTGAATTCACCCCCAAGTGAAAACGGCCAAATTGTGCCCAGTTAGTGTTACAGGGTTCAGGTGTGAATGGAGAGCAGGCGTGTTAAATTCGCTGTTATCACTCTCACACTCTCTCGTACTGGTTACTGGAAGTTCAACATGGCACCTCATGGCAAAGTGTGTCTTGCCTACAGTGAAGCATGGTGGTGGGGATGTCATGCTTTGGGGCTGCACGAGTGCTGCCAGCTTTAGGAAGCCACAGATCATCGAGGGGACCATGAATGCCAACATGCACTGAGACTTACTGAAGCAGGGCTCTAACATTATTAAACGATTCATTTTTTTTCTGTATACTTGATCAGAACAGTGTGATATGGCTCAGGGTTACGATGTTCTGACAGAGACAAGACATCCCACAAACGTCTTTTTCAGACTCAGTCAGTGCCAAGCAATAGCTTCACTGTGGACATCCGGACCAGAATTCCTTCTGTCTGAGATCACACACTCATAAACTTCTAGAGACGGTCGTACCAGCTTAGAACAGAGTGACACTGACCACCCTGCCTTTACAGTGCTCACACAAACAAACACACACACACATACATACATACAGAACCATAGTTGTGAAAACCTTCTGTTAGGTTAAACAAAATCTCAACTCCTTCTTGAGTCTTGGTCCTGTCAAGGTTTCTTACTTCTTACTTTTCTTACTAAAATTTCAGGATCATTTCCTTGCTACTGTCATCCCAGTCGATGCTCAATTCTGGGTTCTGGCCTAGTTTTTGAATAGGCCATAATAAGTGAATAAGTTCAAAAGTTAATTCTCCCAAACCTTTCACACACCAAGCATGTGTGTGTGTGTGTGTGTGTGTGTGTGTGTGTGTGTGTGTGTGTGTGTGTGTGTTTGGTGCAGCAAACTATGCCAGTGATCACCTCTAATAACACTCCATTATACTCGGCTATTGTTAGTGTTTCAAAGCATCTCAGTAGGTGACTGAACTGCCCTACTACATAACAAGATTCTCAGTGTCTAGAAACTGAGAAACAAAAATGGTGTAGTAGCAATCAGAAATTAAATGGGAACTGCCTGGTGGAACAGAGGACCCAGGGGACTTCCCCTCACACCCTGCCGCAATTCGACTGACAAAGACAGGATATGCTCCAGAATGGCTCAGGAACCAGAGCTCTAACAACTGAGCTACTCTGGTTTGTAACCCACATTTGGTCATCAGCGGCTGACTGGAGGTGACGCCTACATGACAATGAAAGCAACTTGAGGAACTCAGATATTCTGGGAGGAAGCAGGGATTATAATTAATTATTGAACACATTTTATAAATATCACTATATAGTAGTTTCAAAGTTGCCACCAAAATACGACCCACGCATAAGTTGGATCCGGATGCAGGTACTGTATTTAATTGACATTGTTTTTTTGTAAACCCTCATCAGTATTATTTTAACTTGCATTAATACCAGATCACATTTCATGAATGATTAGTGGATAAACACAGAAAGGCAACTGTGAAGCATACATAAGCGTTTTTCATGGTAATTGACCCAAGGGAGACACATTTATATAAATGACTGACACAAGTGTGTGTTTGTTCTTTTTCAATGTCAAATGCCGACGCCAGCTAAAAAAAGAGGGCGAACTTGGAAAAACCAAACCGTTGCAGTGAGATCTAAATGTTACTTCTTCAACACGGACATCAGAAGTGACCAGAGTGAAAAAGCTGCAGATTTACTGTCATACAGGTAGAAGTCCACTAGGGGCTGTACTTTCCTAGTTAATTGTCAGTCCATGTTCTGTGCCAGTGTGTGACACACCAAGAGTAATCTAGACCGTTTACAGTTTATTAGGGACATTGACCTTGTAATTAGACATAATTATTTTTTACCGGCTGCTATATAGGTGACTTTGTGGCTTTAAAGTTCTTCCCAATAGTCAATCTTTCCATGGAACCCCAACTGACAAGATGCTATTTGTGAAACATTCATGTTGCACAATGACAGTGTTGTGCTGCTGTGCCATGAGCGAATGAGATTTAAACATAGTGCTCCCTAACTTGTGCATTGTCCAAATAATTATGACATAAAACATCATCAGATCATGGTCAGAAGTCCTACAGTTGAAATGTGAATTTAGAGTCAGATGTTTCTAAGTAATGGGCATGACAATCAAGTGCGAGTTGGCATAGATTTCTCTTTAAGGAACAGGGATCTGTCATAGTCTGATCCTCACAAAACCTTTATGGAACTGTATCATGGAATGAATAAGAGCTTTCTGAGGACCACAGAGGAGAGGTACTGACTGAAAAAAGGTCACATACTGCCATTGAATCGATGCTCAATTCTGGGGTTTGGCCTAGTTTATTTTTAAGATCATTTGAGATAAGGAACAATTGTACAAAGGGCCATAGAAATACATTTTCCTTTACATCTTTAACAAAGTTCAAAAGTTAATTCTCCCAAACCTCTCACACTCCAAGCGTGTGTGTGTATGTGTGTGTGTTTGTGTGTGTGTGTGTGTGTGTGTGTGTGTGTGATGAAGCAAAGTATTCCAGTGATCACCTCTAATAACACCCCATTATACTCAGCTAGATTATTGTGAAGCTACTTTGAGACAATGCTCGATTGTAAAACGCGCTATAGAAATGATATGGTTTTGAGTCCACCATCAGAATACAGAACAACACTGTTGGGCATGACAGGGTTGCAAGGGGAATTCGATTGCTCTTCACACTGTAATTATCTAGAACTTATAAATGTAGAAGTCAATGTTTTTTTGGAGCATTGTCTCTAAGCAGCTTTACATTATTATATTAAATTGATCAAGCCTATGGCGAGGGAAAACTCCCTGAATGTAGAAAGAAGAAACCTTGACAACATTAACAACAGATTAAGTTGTAGTAATAGTAAAGTTAAGTAAAATAATAAGTAAAATGTAAATTAATAACAGTTTCAATGAGTAATAACATTTAAATAAACTGTTGAGACAAGAACTTTATTTTCTCTAATTTAAGGAAGAGCATACAATTACAAAGCCACGGTAAGGCCAGCGGTGGGAGGGGTGATTTCCAATTTAGCAATCGCCTTCTTCTAACAAGAAGGAAAGTGAAGACAATGGCTACTTTAATTATATTTGGAATCAGAGGTGTGGCCTCAATAAAAAAAAAAAAAAACAAAAAAAAAATATACAAAATTCTAAATTTGGAGTTATGTTCAGTTGAAATTCCTCTGGCAAACGATTAGTTATTGTTAGCCGGAAGTCTGTTAAGTTGCACAATTATTATATGAATATACTCAGTATTTAAAAACCTGTTGCCATGAGACACTGTTAATGTAATACTATGCATATGAACATGATGAATGTATTGAGCCCTGACTCAGAATGTGATATTTTTAGACGAGATAGCACGGATGTGAGCGTATGACCGACACTGCAAGGCTTGCAAAGCAGTCCCTGGGGGATCTGAGTATTTGGGAACATCCCCAGCTTACTATCTAGAGCTATAATGCAGAGAACCCATTTAAAGTGGAAAACCCCTCTCAGAACATTAGAAAGCCCCTGGTTTATTTGCCACTGCCCTGGCAGATTAAATACCTCCCTCATTATTTGCTCTGGAAAACTCGTGGCCAATGGAAACGCGTCTCGATTCTCCCACTGAAACGGTCTATGGGGGCGTCCACATTATCTCTTGTGTAGAGGACGAGCCAACGCCCATCCCAAAGGACATTCCTCAGCACAGACCCATACAAACACAACCAGCATACTGATTTTAGTGTTTCCAGCAAAATCCAAATACATAGTATCATATACTGAATCATATACTGTGACCCATTTCACCTACTAACAACACGTTGCACTTTTCGTGCCTTAATTGAATACTTTGAGGAACTATTGACAGTCTTGTACGTCAATATCATCCGGTTTATAGACAGGGACAAACAGGCAAGATCCAAATCATTTATCACAGAGCAAAACATGATGCTCAAATTGAAAATTCATATATTCCATATTCAGCATGTCACAAATCAGCAGGACAAATCCTAATATACATCAATGGAAAGGCACAAGACTATGCTGTAAAGAGAAGAAAAAAGTACAAGTACTAACTTGTACATACTCACCCACAATCTCAATCATAATACTCACTCAATCACTTTATTAAGCAATTAACCCATTGATTCCATTCAACCCCTTTAGTCCTCTTTACTATGATCTCTAATGGGCAGGGCTCCATAGAACCAGCACACAGCAGGTACTATTTGGGTGATGTATCACCCAATTCAGAACTGCACTGGCACTGATGGATTGCGAGTGTGTTAGTGTGTGTTGTGCTATTGTGACACAGCAGTGTTGCTGTAGTTCTGAAACCCCTAAATGAAATGTTGGAGTGAAAACGGCCCATCAACCAAAAATGTGCAGCCAGCAGCATGTGGTAAGTGGACCGATCAATGAGTGTGTATCCCTTTTGCTTTTGAAAAGACAGAAGTAGCGTAGTGATACACATCACGTAGTAAAACTGTACAGACTCCACCCATAAACAACAATCACTGCGAGAGCGTATGATTAAACATGACTGCCTTCACCAATATGGCACTTAGTTTGCAAGATTAATTAATTGATTAATTAGTTTGGTTTTTTTATATATTCCAGCACAATATGGCTATATAGTGACATGGCATATACTAACAGAGAGTATTTCTCTAGGACAACAATTAAATTAGTGGTTACATTAAGACATATTTACATTGTTTTACTTAATTATAGGATAAATACAAACATAACTATTTCAATTAACATCTAAGCCACTCCCTTTTTGAGTCTTGGTCCTTCCAGGGTTTCTTTCTTGCAACATTTACAGAGTTTTGCCTTGCCACTGTCACCCCAGGCTTGTTTAATTCGTCATTAGAATTTTAAGATAACATAATGTTGTAAAGCTGCTTTGAGACGATGCTCCATTGTAAACTATTTAAATAAACGTGACTTGACCTAAATACAAAGTTTTAACTCAAGCTGTTCTATGCAGGAGGGGTACTTCTAAGAAGTCTTTATTTTAGTTTATTTGCAGTATTTCGCTCATATATTGTCAATATTTCTGCATTCGGCCAGCATGTGCTTTATTGGGTCAGCGTTGCAGAAATGGCAGAGTCAAGCATCTTCACCTGAAAGGAGGTGCTGGTGTGTCGGTGCTGAAGATGCACTGTTACTTTGGAATCACACCAGAGCGATGTTAAAAGGGGTCCAAAAATCACTACACAAGCGCTACCTCAAATACCTACAGTTCCATTAAATCTCTGATCCCAGTGTAACATTACTGTTAGGGACCAGTACAGTATTTAAAACAGAGCTCGACAGTACAGTTACCACATTTAAACTGTGTCAGTTTAGCACATCCAGTCTCTCTGCTGCAAAAACACTCAACACAAACTCTTAATTAGCTTCTCCTCTCTCACAAAAGAGTTCAAACTGAAGCGATGACCTTCTTTTCCCTTATAACTTCCCTTTTTGTGATTATTCTTGCAACCACACCTAGCCTGGGGTCGAGATCCGCTTACTACAGGAAGTCTGAAATTAGCCATTCCTCTAACAGCGGGCTAAAGTGATTTGTACTGTGGTGGTATGGGAGCAGGGCAGTAGCTCAGAGGAGAGATAACACCATGGCACACAGCCAACCTTTTTTTTACAGGTTTGCAGAGGTGAAGAGTGCCTTTTCAGGAAGTGTTTCATTTCATTCCTCGTTGCCGTAAAGAATTTATAAAGATAAAGATTAATTCTGAAAAAAAACTGACTCGTCATAAGTCACCAGATGACGCACGCTCCTGTTACAAGTATGCGCTGCATTAAGTTCTGTGAAACAGAACCAAAGGGGTCGTTAGTCCAGATGTTACCATAGTCACGCAGGACTTTGGACGCGTCTATGAAATATAAAGGTTATTTTTGCAAAAGACACTGCAAACGATACGTGAATGTGTCGCAGATATCGGTGCCATCTATACGTAACTCCCTCCAGGAATTACACAACACCATGGTTCAAATCAACAAATCACACACAGGTATAAACATACCTCCCTGGCTGCACACAACCAAGAGGGAATGAGTCTGCTTGAAGAAACGCACATTTACCTTTGAAACACTTTAAGCCTGAAAAGCACTGAAACACGATTTCACTCCAGACCCGATGCTGGTGCAGGATCCTGTTACAACAGCGTATCAACCCTCTGGCATTTACAGGATTACAGTAAGTGCATCCACACACATGCAAGAAATAAATCATATTAGCTTGGTGCATGTCACATCACTGTTCAGCAGGACTCCGATAGATGGTGGCACCAAGCAGAGTACTGGAACTCTTTAACATCATCATGCAGAACTGACACTCTAAAGCAGAGAACCAACACACGCATCCAGAAGGTCTAAGCTTATTAAAGCCGCAATGAGTGGCAGTTCCAGAAGACGACTTCACTCGAATGACCTCCATTGTTTAACTACGCAAGTGAAACAGTAACACTACCCAGGTGTGGAGACGCAGCACAGACTTGCACATTAGCATACTCCTACAGAAGAATGTGTATTATGAAGACCACCGTGTGATTATCCATGTGTTTGATGATGCTCCACCATCTACAGGTATTTCTCAGCAGATGGAAGCTTGAACAGTAAAGGAAGGACTAAAGTAGCACTTGATTGTTCAAAGGCGTGGTCTTTGCTCCGGCACATTTCAGCCTTAGCGCTAGCAACTGCACCTGTGGCGTGTTTGTGTTAAACTCAAACATCATGAACATTTCTGCACAACTTCATAACGAACGGAACCGTGAAACATTCTGTCAAATTCCAGCAAAACTAGGTTTCAAACAGCAACATTTCACACTCGTAAAAGACAGACGTGGGTGTTTTAATATGACGCTTAGTTTCCCTTACATTTACAGACGTCCTTATCCAGATTGTCGTACAATGAATACAGTCTTAATTAATACAATCTAAGCAATTGTGGGTTAAGGGTTTTGCTCAGGGACCCAACTGTGGTAGCTTGTCAGAGGTTGGATATGAACCCTGGACCTTCTGGTCCATAGTCCAGTACCTTAACCACTAGGCCACCACAGTCCCATACAATCTGAATGACTGAGAAGCAAAACAAATAACGGCTACAAATAAAGCAATGACCGTGATAATTAACTCGATAATATTTGTTCTTATTTTTTTCCTGTTTAATCCGAATGTTTTTTAGACATTTTTCTTTTCTCCGTCGATCGCTTGCACTTATTCGTTTTTCAAACTAACGTTACTTGGTCGTGTTCTAGAAATCATATGCCTTTTGTAGCATGCTATATGAATTGTTAACGTTGCTTAACAACAACTAATTTGTGTACCTAGTTTTTGGCGGAAGGTATAGTCTGTGTTAATGGGCATTCAGGATGAAATTCGGGGCTGCCTTGATTTATTTTGTTGTAAAAATAATGTTGCTTAAAAGCAAGAGGACGTGGATTGGGTTACTAATATCTAGATTTCCAGGAGTCACGCAAACCAACATACTTTTACAGCCACACAGTTATGTCATGCATGCTGACCTGCTCCGACCGCAAATGCTCAGATCGGGTGCAAAGAAATTTCATCAAACAATAGCTTCGATCTGCTAGCAGTCAAATGTAAGACTTTCTGAAGTAAAGGTCTTTAGTCAGACGCACTGAACTGTGACTGAACTGAACTGAACTGTGTGTTTCGAAGTGTGTGAATTGCGTGTGTACAGTGAACAGCACTTTTGGAGGGTGACCTCCCATGACATTCAGAGCCATCTGGCTCAATTGCGTGATGTGTCGGCGCTGCTGTGCTTCCCCTGTTCTGTGTCGAGGCTTTATTAGAGACGCTCTGCATAGATATGCAGCACGATACTAAATATACAGTTCTGTAACACAAAGTCACAACGCATGATCATCTTTTAGAAATATTAAGTCCTAAAATAGGCACTCAGGTGAACAATGGGTTCGGGTCCTGGCAGTGAGCTCTGTGCAGACAGACAGTGATGTGTCTGAGGGATAAGAGGTTGGTTGAGGATCATCCCCTCATGCCAAGACTGCAACCGCTACTTAGTGGTTGATTAGATTGACCAGCGTCATGCCTAAGGAAAAGGTATGTTTCTGCTCCAAGTTCTCCAGTGACAATATAGGGTTAAAAATGTGTGTGTTTATATATAAACTGCTCACAAAATGTAGGGGATATTTCATTATGGGATGTTTCATTTAGAAATATCCCGTTTAGATTTTCAGCAGTACGGACGGATGGATAGTTAAAGAGATAAATAGATAGATAGATAGATAGATCGATCTAGATAGTGGGCTGTGGTGACCCAGTGGTTAAGGTACTGGACTATGGACCAGAAGATCCATGGTTCAAGTCCCACCTCTGCCACAGTTGAGTCCCTGAGCAAGACCCTTAACCCACAATGGCTTGGATTGTAAGAACGTTTTTATTGGAAGTCGCTCTGGATAAGGGCGTCTGCTACATGACATAAATGTAAATGTACATAGATGGATGGATGGATGGATAGATATGCCATTGGTTTCATGATTCTGTATCTCATCTGCTTAATGTGTTGACAATAGGCAACAGTAAGTCAAATAACTATTTGTTAAAAACAACGTATGCAGAAGAGCATTTCTGGATCTCAACACATAGAGCAGATGAGATACAGAATTAGTGGAGTACTGTAGGTAAAAACCCCTGTCAGATAGGAACAGGCAACTGAGGCTCAACAAGATTGGACAAAAGCATACTGGTCAAATTATGTTTGGTCTGGTTAAGTCTATTAAGTAAATTTCTACCTTGGTATTCGGACCTTAGGACAAAGCACATGGCAAAAACAAAATGAAAGTAAAGATCCAGCCTATCTTAAAGCAAAGGTTCAGGCTGATATTAATGAAGCAAAACTGTCTCTGATTTCAGTAGGGAGTTTATTCCAGGGACTATTTATTATTTCGGTGCATAAGCTGCACAGACGAGTCCACCTTTCATTTTCATTTGGTAGCTCGTAGAACAGCTAATAACCTCTGACTAAAGACCCGAAATTCTACAACCACAGGACACAGGAGTGGGTCTGAATAAGCTTGGAAATAAGAAGGAGAAGGAGGAGGAGGAGGAGGAGGAGGCAATGTTTTGTGCTGCAGAGATGATGACCCCCTACATATTCCTACTGCTTCCCAGCTCCCAGGATGTCTGAGGGGGTGATTTTGTTTAATTGTTTTGTATGGGTATGGGTGATAGACGCTTAGATCAAGGTAGCAAAATTGTGTTTTCTTTGTTGTTTAGGTCACACATTGGAGCTGTTTATTTCCACTGGGAACAGTCACAGAAGATCCAAATCATCCACCCAAAGGTACACATAGCTTTAGAGAAGAGGTAAGAGTCCACTCCCAAATCATCACTGTGTCACTAATTGTGTAAAACCCTCTCTTTCAACTAAATCCGTTTGGCAACATTTGTAAACGTCATGTGACGTTCTATTATATAACAGTCCATAAAAAGCAACATGCTGATAAACTAAGATCAACTGTCTGCTTCTGTAGTTCAACAAACCCTGACAGTGATTCATCAGGCAAATTTGTGCATATTTCAAAATGATACAATTAATGATACAATTACACATCTTTAGTGTTTGGTTATGGTCAAGACAGTTACAGGGGCAATTTAGATTCGCAATTTATTTACTGGAATGCTTTTGGAAGGTGGGAGTCAACTGGATTAAATGCATAGAATCTAGAAATATGCAAAAAAAAATTAATACAGCAATATATTGCGATATTTATTTTCGTGATAAACTTCAAAGGAAGAAAGAACACGTTTTAGATGCGGTTCACACATTATCACACGACTACACTAGCGCTGCTGTAGATGTCTCGGCTTTGTGACTCATTTTTTTCTGCTGAATCATCAGTGTTAAATAATGTATTAAGACGATCATTTTAGATGTTTTTAGATTTTTAGTCAGCTTTGTGGAATATCACAAAATATCTGCATCGTGCAACAACGTACAACGTGATATGATCGTACCGTGGTAATGATTGTCCTTTCCATTACCCATCCCTGGTATAGTCGTGAGGAGAACAGGCCAAATTACGCACAGTAATAAACAATAGCTTAAGACTAAACCTGGGACCTGATGCTGTGTAATATGTTATTATGCAGCTATGTGCCATTTAATGACTGCGAAAGTTCTGTTAAACTGATGTAACTATAGAGGAAAACTGCATGCAAATGATACACACTAACAATCGCACCAAAGTATAGAAACAAAATACAATGTGCAAGATGGCATACAGTATAAATTTAAAGAAACATATTTTCCTGGCTGCACACAACCAGGAGGGAATGGGTCCACTTGAATAAACACTCATTTCCATAACAGGCAATGCAATATCACCTTTTAAACACTAGGAAGTCACAGCAGTCAAATGATCTGTGCACAGCGCTTCTAGGTACATGGCGTTGAATAATGCTTGTAGTGTTACACAAAGTACAAACTTTTCCATTCACGTCTCTGTTGGGTTTGTGTCCTTAAAATAATTAAAGTAAAGTAAAAGTAATTCCTATAAATGTATACATAATACAAAAGGTTAATGCAATGTAAATCAATATTCATGAAAATAAACGAAACAACCAAAATGTAAAGTGTGATGTAAATGAGATTTATGACAGTCAACATGCATAAAAAACAAAACGTTAAAAGACAGATTTTTATCTTTGAAAATGATTTCTTCTAATTTTTGAGATCTCAGGGAAAAAAGTGAACAAACGTTGATCGGATGGTGTTTAATGGCGGTTACTTGCATATTATAAAATTGGCGGTCCATAGAGGTTTACAGTCATTTTACATTAATGATGTCAACCACAGTTTCGACACGAACACTTCAGATTTATGGCTTCAGAAGCTCTAAACTCGCTCTTCCTCAAATTGTGCTAACAATACTGCCCTGAACCCAACGAGGAAGGGAATAAGAAAGCTGCTGTTTAGAGGAAGCAGAGACAAAACAATGGAAAAGAAGACTGGAGAGTCTTACATGTAGCCTCAGGATGGAAGCGCACAATCAGTGCTGCAGGTCACGCAGGTTAGAGGTTTAACAGAAATGTGCTGCCTTCCAAAAGAAAGCATCAGTGACTTCAACATAAAAATGACAAAGCTGACACGCTGCGTTTTGGACAATATGTACTGAATGTCACAGTAGCAGCTTAACTTTGTAACAGTGAGCATGGTGTGATTAAATGTGAACTATGAGGAGTTGCCTGACAGAAATTCCAAATAAGGCTGCTGAAATTTGAGCTGAGGCTCCATCAGCACAGTTTTTTCCTGTTTTATTATCACTGAAAAAGAAGTGCTAGTCTTTCAACGCGGTACCATTAAATAGTTTGTGGTTTAATCTCAGGACTAAAGGTGCAAGCATTAGGGCCCTCAAGCAAGCTCGTTAACCCTGAATTTCCCCTTGTCAAGGTTGTGGGAACTCCAGCACCTAGCCGGTCTTGGGTCGGGGAAGCTACACGCTGCAGATTCGGCATTAAGGGGTCATATACTGGGGCGACGCTCCACCCGTTCATTTTCATGCCCCATTAAACATTTTTGGTGTAGACTACTTGGTGTATGCTTTTTCAGAAACAAAAAAATTGGTAGGTTAATGTATAATGTGTTTTTGGTTTTTAACCAACCTTCTGGAATGAATTAATGAGGAGATATTCAATAGCTGTTCGCTACCTTAATTCCACTTTGAATTTAATTCTGAAGTTGCCAGATCATGCGAGAAAAAAAAAAACCCACCAGGCAATGGAATAGCAGAACAGAATCAGCCAATTCCTTCAAATAAACAGACCTAGCAACTCTGTCAGTGACACCTGCGTGCATGCACAGACTAAGAAAACCAACTGAAACTGGCTGGAAGTGGTATTCATTCTATGAGAAATTACGATTACTGATCAACGAGAACTTACAACAGCGATGACCTCTCACTGATTAACATATTATCCCCAACCTTGCACTGCACTCACCATGAATCTCACCAATCTCCAACCTTGATCTCTAACTCAATTAAACCCACCAATCCTTTATCAGTCTTAAATGTGAAACAGATCAATCCTCAACGCTGACCTCCGCACGGCTTAAATCTCACCAATCACCAAACTTGACCTCCACTTTGTTTGATCCCCAGCCTACGTGGAACATTTAAGGCACTTGAGGAGGTTGGGCCAATTTTTCTCCCAAAGTTTCTTCTGTATAATATTCAAGGAGATTTTCCTCACCACTGTCTTCCTAGGATCGCTCAGCTGAGGGTCTAAAAACAGTATGGCTTTGAAACAATGCTCGTTGCTAATAGATATTGACTTAATCTCCACGCTGTGTAATATAAAGTTCCCTAAACTTTTCAGAACTAAAGCGGAAGAATGCTAAACTTAGTTTAAAATCCCAAAATCTACAATACTCAGGCTTAATTTTTTCGTTATGTGAAAACCAGCTAAATCCCCCATTTTAGTCTCAAGCAAGACCTGGTCACCCTCTGTTTTAATGCCTTGGTTATTGACTATTTGAGCTCGGTTCAAACACAAATATCACTAGAACTCAAAAGCAAGACATGTCCTGTTAGTGAAAGAGTGAAAGAGTGAAACATACAAAGGGGCAGGATGTGTTAAAGACTCATCCAAACAACCACTCCCTGTGGCACTGTCACACCGCTGTCTGGAGACAAAAAGAGAAAGAGACAAAGCAATAGAGACTAATATTCTCTGAAAAGCACATTTATTTTCAAAGATGAATTGCTCATGCAAAGGCGCTTTAGCTCCATTGGTCTTCCAATTTAATTGCTGCCAGTTTCCATAGCATCTATCAACAATGAAGTCCATGAGGCTTACACCATGACAAATGGACCCAGGCAACTAACAGACCCTCAAGTTTGTTTAGTGTTGGTTTGATCGATAGGAGAGACAAGAATGCCTACACCCCACCCAGAGAGAGTTAATTATCCACTTGGACTACTAGCTACAGATGTCTACTGAATTGTCCGGGATCAAATTTCTGATCTCGGGAACAACACAATGACACTCTGGAGCCTAAAAGTGCTTCTCTAACACCTAAAGTATGCGTTTTTGTATTCGCCCATGTGTGTGATTATGAGTTGACACAATTGGCCTGCAACTGCCCCTGCTCTGAACTTACGGTACACCACAAAAAGTAGGACACGCATTGTCGAAAATGTATTTTACTCATCAAACTATGCAGATATGCACGTACATACAGCACCAATCACTCCCTCGGACCCACCAAAGTCCAAGTTTTCTTCTTTTCAAAAGTTTGCCATTTAATTGACGCAAACAACGTAGGGCAAAATGCTGCAATTAACCAAGACAAAAGCTGACAAACAAATTCTGTTCATTCGAGGAAGCTGAAAACAGTAACATAAACAGTGTTTGACCTAAATTAATAAATAGACTAATATTGCCTCCATGATTGACAGCCAAGCATTTCCAAGATCCAAAAATATCTCTTTAAACGTCAGGCAAAAAAAGGCATGTGTTCGGCATTGAGGGGGCTATTTTAAGCCTTCAGGGACACAGAAAAAGGCGCACATGGTGTAAAGCTTCAAAGCCAAAAGGAAGGAGGCGATGTGGACAAAAGGAGGGAGAGGAAAGTGTGTGGTGTCAATGACACCATTCAGAAGCCCAATAACGTCACCTGCTGTCACTAAGTGCGTTTGACTCAAGAAGCTATGCAGGTTTAGAGACACACACTTTAACCCATACACTGAAGCAGGATCATATGGGGAAACAGGATGGACTTCAGGCGGGTAGAAAGCAAAATCACCAACATAAAAGGCTGCAAACTACTGTACAAGTAAAGAAGAGATTAAGTACTAATATCAACATCAAAACCACTGTCGTCAATATAGATTTGATTCCACTGTTCTGCAAAGGTTTTGGAACGTGACTGTGGACGTTCAATGTCGCTCAGCCACAAAAGAATGAGTAATGTCAGGAAACAATGTTCAATAAGTAACAAATTCCTTAAAACTCTCAACAGTTTGAGGGTAAGGTTAGAGGCAGGTGTGCAGCAGGCAAGCTTCCATACCAAACTCTTTTTTTTAAACATATGTACAGCATTATAGTTTGGGTTGGGTAGAGTACGCATTTTATCGATTTCAAATCTGGTTATTGTTGCAAGTTTCAACTCCAAATTAATGAAAAAAATTGCCAGATTAGATTTCAATTTAGATTTCAACAATGCGATTCGTGAATTCTAGCCTTTCCATTGCTTTCGAGAAAGGGCTATCACAGACAATGCAATGAATATGCTGGTGCTGTATGTGGCCCTGCCTAAGGTGGAAGTCTGAAATGTTTAATTTAATTCAATTCAATTTTATTCGTATAGAGCTTTTTATAATAGACATTGTCACAAAGCAGCTTTACATTAATGCTTGAACAACTGTCACAAATTTGATTCTATTGTCCCTAAAGAGCAAGCCAAATGGCAACAGTGTCAAGGAAAAACTCCCTGAGATTAAGAGGCAGAACCCTTGAGAGGAACCAGACTCAGAAGGATCAGTGGTCGATCGATCGATCTATGCTTGATTTGACCCCACTGTTAGCAACGGTCGTGGTTAAAAGAGCAGAACCCATTACCAATGGGCATATTTGTAACTTTGCCACGCACAATAAAAGAGAAATCTACTTAGGATGGACCAAATAAATCAAACTATAATAAAAAAAAAACTTTTCCATAAGACATTCAATCAGCATTTTTTTTACAGTAAATACTCCACTGTTGTGTACCTCAGCACTTGGAATTTGTACATTGCATCGACTTTTAGACTTTAACTTCTAGTTGTTGTGTTTAAAAAACTGGAGCTCTTGCACCACCCCTTGTAGGATTGGGATTTAATAACAGTGCCACACAAAGCAACAGATCGTTTTTCAAGATATAATCAAGCAAAACGACCGATTTTACTATGGTAGCGATGTTTATCACAAAGAAACCGGTACATAATGTTTACACTTCAAATGATTTTTTATTATCTTCCATCTGTAGACCAGGAGAGGCACAAAACACACACACACACACACACACACACACACACACACACACACACACACACACAC
Source organism: Parotocinclus haroldoi (assembly GCA_034779995.1). Taxonomy (NCBI): domain Eukaryota; kingdom Metazoa; phylum Chordata; class Actinopteri; order Siluriformes; family Loricariidae; genus Parotocinclus; species Parotocinclus haroldoi. Next base: position 16 of record JAUZST010002235.1, on the reverse strand, counting down.
ACACACACACACACAC